>PVKE010001867.1:37493-91406 GCA_004027555.1 Craseonycteris thonglongyai
TCTTCAGTGCATATTTATTTTTATTTTACTTTTGACAGATAGAGAGAGAGACAGAGACAGAGACAGCTAGAGAACCGAACTGTGGGAACTCCCCAGTTCAGCATGTGGGTCCTGCCTGGGCCGGAGCCGGGATTCGATCCTCGGTCCTCGGGGCCTCAAAGCGAGCGCTCAACCCGCTGAGCCGTCCCGGCTTTCCCAGAGACTAATTTTTAAATAGATTTTTAAAGATATAAAAGTAACACATGCTTAATAAAGAAAATTGGAAGATAAAAGTAAAAAGGAAACAGTAATATCACTAATAATTCTTTTGACAGTGCTATTAATATTTTCATGTTTTATAGTATTTCTCTGTGAAGTGTTTGAGATTTAACATATAGGTACACATGCTATTTGGTGTTTTTCCATTTGAATAGATACTCTTGATAAACATTGTTATTGGCTGAACAATTTTCTATCAGAAATGTTGATCATAGTTTACTTAACTATTCCCTTATTGATGTTCCCAATTTTCCACTATTAAAAATAATACCACATTGAACATCTTTGTGCATGAACGATTTCTCTGTATCCTAAATTACTTCCTTAAGGTAGATTCTCAGATGTTAACATTTACAGTGCTCTTAAACTATCACCAAGTTGTTTGTCAGAAAGATTATGCCAATTTATCTTCCTACTGTTTTGCATACCAGTCTAATGTACTCACATTTTAAAAAGATGTATATAGTGGGTTCCAGAGCAACTTGCTGAAAAGAAAAATGTGAAAGAGATTTTTAAATATTTTATTTATTTATTTATTTATTGACAGAGAGAGAGAGAGAGCGAGATACAGAGACAGAGAGAGAACTGAACTGGGGGAACTCCCCAGTTCAGCATATGGTTCCGCATGGGCCTCGGGGCCGGGATTCGATCCTCGGTCCCCGGTGCTGCAAAGTGAGCGCTTAACCCACTGAGCCATCCCAGCTTCCTGAAAGAGATTTTTAAACCTGAAATATTAAACTAAGTGACTGAGAACTATGGAAGATGCTTAAGAAAATGAAAACAGTAGGTGTGGGTGGTGGGCGGTATAAGAATCAGCATGGCATCGGCAAGCAAATTGGATTAGATTTGATGACGCTGAGAAATAGCAAAGAGAAAACAGACGTGTTTAACTTCTCCTTTCCTCTCTTCCATCAAGGATGATCGTCAGACTGAAACAGGTAGTGCAAACATTAACGTAAGGGAATTGAAGCCCCAGATGGGCAAATGGGTTGTAAAAGTGAATCTCAGTTGTTCTAAATAAATTCAAGGCCCTTGGCCCAGACAAATGCCATCCCAGAATAGAGAACTTACAAGGGTTCAAGATAGGCCACTGACAGTAATCCCTAAGGGCTATAGGAAATGGAAGAGGTCCTAAATGAAACAATATGTTCTACTATTTACCAGATAGTCACAATAGCAAAGGAAAAAAGAGGGTATGTGCAGTCTCAGAACAGCTTCCCTGATATATAATAACTTCCAGGTGAAATTCAGGACAGGTTGTAAAACATGTGGGTTAGAGCACTTAGGAAAAAGTTATCCCTTAGGAGCCAACCACTCACTCCTTCTCTTCCTCTTCAATTGGTTTGCTGTAAATTTTGTAGTTACTGCATTTCTGGACATCAGGAAACCATTTCATTGATTTTGGGAGAGTACCTTTATGCCTGTCTTGGAAAATATAGTGCCAAGGCCAGAGGATTTAGATGGATTGGTAACTCGATCTGTACCCATCTGAAAGGAGGTAGCTGTTCTGTAACCAGTGTGCTCCCATCTCAGCCCTCACCTAATCGACACTTTGTCAGTAACCCGTTGAGGTGATAGATGCTTATCAAAGCTGTAGATGACATCGAACTACAGGGTATATAGAGGATACTAGAAATAGATGCAAATCTAGAGAGACTGGAATAATGGTGAAAAATAACAGGCTGGCATCTATTGTTGATTAACACACATTTTACAGTTGGGTTCCACACTCTAGCTCTATATGTACAAGGTAGAATGATTGTTGACACGATAATGCTAGTAACAACAAGTAAAACAATAGTTAATATTTATTAAATGCTTCCTCTATGATAGATACTGTCCTCTGTGCTTTATATCATCATGCTTTGTATCATCTTACTCTGTATTAGCTTTATGTCATCTGCAGAGTCAATAAGCACATTATCTGTGATTCACTAATATTTTCACAGGTTGAAAGTTGTCTCCATTTTCCAGTGGAGGCAAGTGAGACACTGAGATGTTAAGTAGCTTGCCCAGGTCAAACAGCTAAGAAATACAGTTTCCATCCTCGTGCTCAGTGCCTGCATACTTAAAAACAATCACTGAAACTTTTCTCACTCTCTTTTTTTAAATCATGAATTTAATGATGTCCTGCCAAACACCAGATAAGCTTAGACCAAGAGATAAGTGGTTCATAATACAGACTTATACGGACTTTGGGCCAGATCTGCTAGGTTCGAGTGTTGGCCCTTCCATTCCCTGGCTGTGTGACTTGAGCCAAATCTTTTAACTTCCCTGTGCTCCAGTTTCCTCCTTTGTAATTGGGAATAGTGATGGGTTATCATACAGGATTGCTATGGGGATTAAATGAATTCCATACAGAAAGCATTTAGAACAGTGCTTACAAACATTTGTAAGCATTTGCTGTTATTATCAGGTTCCTTGAGCAGCAAGTATGTGGGGTGTTAGGACTTGGGACTGTTGAACCAGACCACTAGGGTTCTTCGTTCTAGCACAACCACCACTTCCATCTATTGTGAGCTGGAGTTTTCTCATCTGTAAAATGAGAGTAGTAATCATCATAGTGAAGATTCAGTGTAAGTGCTCAATGATTATCATCTGTTCCTGTCAATAGAAGTGTATTGTCCAGAGAAAGGAAGGTTCTGTGCCTGCTTTTGGTATTCTGTCTCCAAATGGGATCACAATTAGATCACTGAAGGAGGCAGGCAGGTTGGTGAGGGTCTAAAACCTACAATGCAGAATTTATGTGTGGGCCAATTGAGAGCATGTAATCCGAAGACAAGATGACTAAGCAAGGAACTGATCACTTTCCTTGTTTATGTTCAGGGTTGTAGATTTGTTCTGTGTCATCAAATCAAGTTATGAGATAACCTGAGATGTTGAAAAGAATCAGGGAACCTGGGGTGGCTTGATGGTGGCTCAATGTCTCAGCTTCTCCCAGCATCAGTTTCCTGATGAGTAAGACAGGGTGGGGAGTGGACTAGATTGTCACTGAGATGCCTTCTGTCTTTTATGATTCCAACCTCTAGGCAGTAGAATCTGTAACTAATCCCTGTTTATATAGAAAGTTTGGGATAAAGGGTGGTTTTGATAAATGTGTACCAGAGCTTCAACTGAGGATTGTTCAAGCCAGTAAAATCATCTAATAACTATGAGACTCCTTTTTCCTCATCTGATAAACTGAAATAAAAACTATAAATGATATCACAGGGCTTTTGTGAGAATTCCATGCAGTAATACATGTGACAGCACCTTGTCAAGATGTCATGTTTATTGCCATAGCTGGGTTATAACTTTTCTAAAAATTAGAATATAATAAAACACTTTTAAGCACTAAACTCTGTTTAAAGTTAATCTGTTTTCCATGATTCAGGAGATGATGCGGAAGTTACAAAATCTTAGGGTCATTGTCGTGAGCATGGAGTAGTTATTTAGGAAAAAGGTCCTGGCTGCTTTGTAATCTTTGTTTTTTAGGTTTCAAATTAAAGGGGAACATATTGACTGTATTAAACCCAGAAGGAAACAAGAGATCACATACTCTGAGCCCCTCATTTTACAGATGAAATCACTGAGCCAGGGAAACTTCGTGGCCTGCTCAGAGTCACATGTTAATTAATGGCAGATCTGGGAGTAAAATCCAGGCTCCTGACTCACTTTCATTGTTAGTTTAAACATAACTAAGAAAGTCCAAAATGAGGCTAAGAACATACTAATGAACATGGTTTCACCTTTGAACATGGACTCAAAGAAATATTAGAAGGAAGTTGAGGGAAAAGCCGGAATGGCTCAGCGGGTTGTACTCTTTGCAGCCCCGGGGACCAAGGATCGAATCCCAGCCAGGGCCTGTGCGGACCCATGTGCTGAACTGGGGTGTGCTTCCCATGCAGGAGGCCCCCCACCCAATTCCCACCCTGCACGGCCCCCACCCACCCGTGTGAAATAAAACCGTGTCGAAAACTGATGACATACAACTGGAGACTGCTCTGGGCCCTTCCCCTTCTCTGTGTTTCTCTCTGTCTCTGTCAAAAACAATAAAATAAATCTTTTTAAAAAACAACA
Organism: Craseonycteris thonglongyai; assembly: GCA_004027555.1. Lineage (NCBI taxonomy): Eukaryota > Metazoa > Chordata > Mammalia > Chiroptera > Craseonycteridae > Craseonycteris > Craseonycteris thonglongyai. The sequence continues at coordinate 41,811 of PVKE010001867.1, forward strand.
ACAGGAAGTTGAAGGGCCTGGGTATATCATTGACGAATTTGGTACCATGAACTTGACCCAATTGGGGGAAAAGTGCAGTGGAATTCTTAGTAATTTTGTTAATCATAGCAGTTCATTTCTTTTGTACAAAATTCATCTCAAGTATGGTCTGAAATTAATTGGCATTAAAATGCCCATTTTGGTCTGGCTTTCACAGGCTTGTTATGTGCACAGGAAGTTCCATCACAAAGGTGCAAAATAATGGTCTCTCTTTTTACCAGTGATCGTTAACAGCCATGTTCTTGGCTTTGTTGAGTGAAAGTCACAAGAGATCGTTGTAAAACAAGTTCGGTGTTACGTGTGCCCCCCTCATCCTGCTCATGCAGCTTCTGTGACATCAGCAGCTGTGAGCCAGATGAAGTCTCAGGAACTGTGCCTGTGAGCAGTCGCCGAGGAAGGGAGCGCTTTATTCCTGCAAGTGTTAAAAGCAGGGTTCCACCCCCACCTCTGTTTTCTTGCCATTTATAACTGTGGTTCTCCAGGGATCGACAGGTTTTGCTTTTTTGTTTTGTTTTGTTTTTTTCATTCTATTTTTAGTCTATTGGTAACTTGAGAAATCCTCCCAGGAGCGGAGTTGTGGGTTGGGAGGATTCAGTTCACTGGGTCTTGTCAGAATCCCTAATAGAGGGGAAAATCCATCTGATTCCAAGCCTGGATGGGAAATGCATGAGTAAACATGGTATAATGGATAAGAGCACAGACTCTGAAGCCAGACCACCTGGTTTCAAATCTCAGCTCCTCTTGTTACTGTGGCCATATGACCTTGGGCAAGTCCCTTAAATGCACTGGGCCTGGGTTCCCTAATCTGAACACTATCTTATAGGGTTACTATGAGCCTACAATTAAATGAGTTAATACTTACATAAAGTGCTTAGAATAATGCTAGGTGATGCAAGTGCTCAACAAATAACTATGAGTAAATGAAATGGTCCTGGTTAGACCAGAGCTGCCTCTGGGGTCAAGGCATCTATTCCGTTAGATGCTGTAGCTCCCAGACCTGAGGGCCCTGGGTTTGGGGAAAGGCAGCCCCCTTTTTCCTCAATTAAAATTGCAAAGCACATCCTACACCATATCCTTTTTACTCTGTGAAACTAAAAAGGCAGTGGCAGTGGGACTTGACTTTGAACACCAAAGTTTATAAAGTGGCTTTCCAGCTCAGTGAATGTGTCTGCCATTTCTCTTTATGCTAATAGAAGAGTAGTGACTTGTGAATTTATTGACTGGCCCCAGGCAGGTAGCGTGCTCTGTCAGGGTCACTTTTATGAAACTGCTAGGATTGCCATGCATTTTCTGAACTGACTATAACTCCCTGGGTCCGTTTTGCACACAGGCCAAGTCATCATTTAGGTCCCTGGTAAGGGGGTTTCCGTGTGGTGGCTCTGCTTGCTGCACTGGCTGAGCTGTGGGAGACATTAATGGGAAGTGAAAAGAGAAACTGTTGTTCTTAACCAGCAGGGCTGTTTGGAGTGTGTGACTCTTCTTGTATTTAGGGAAAAGATTACTCATGACTGTTTTCTTCCGTAGAATATAAAGAACCTCAAATAACTACTTGTATCCCCCACCCCTTTCTCACTCACCCTCCTCCGTTTCGCTGTATCCTCTGCAGAAACTTCAGCATTTTACTCTTGTTCTCCCTCCCCCGCAGGATTCAGTTCTGTATTTGCTTTGGCACCTGAACTTCAAATAAGCTCCCCCATACTTTTGTCCTGTTTCTGACGGATCATCTTCTGCTCCGTGGCCCTGTCACTACCAGGCATTTTCTTAGGCCACGCTGCACTGGAACGTCTTCACATGTGTCCCCTGTGGCTGGCTGTTCTCAGTCTCCTGGTACTAAGGAGGGGAAGGGAAAAGTCCCTAATACCAAATCACTACTATGTTGTTCCTGTTCAAATATGACAATAATAGGAAGTAAACTTTAAGGGTTTTTTTTACCAGTTCACAAGTTGAGATTTTGCTGAGCCATCCTCACGCCCACTCCCCCCTCACTGAGATTCCAGATTTGCGTTTGCAAGGTCATTCATTGTAATGAGTTGGGGTGCCCCTGTCTCCAAGGACCATTTTTCACAGGCCATTGCTTCTTGGTCCAGTCAAGAGTCAGAAACAAAAACCTTACATTCTTTAATTGGCCATTTTATTCTAAAGATCGTAGAGCGGTACCATACTACTGATTATGATTTGATACTGCCACTTTTTCATTTCCATGTGAAAAAAAAAAAATTATAAAACTTAAAAACCAAGGAAGAAACTCTTAACTGCCCATCTCTAAGTATTCCACTGCCCATTGATCTTTATTGGTGCGCAACACCATGGACCAATTTCAAGAGACCTCCCCAGAGTTCAAGGAAGCCAGCTGCCAGTCTTCAAAGCTAGACTTTGCAAAGGAGCCACCTGGAAGACAGAGACAAAGACATGCCTGGAGGCTTTGGACCTTCTCCAGGGGATCTGAGCCATTCGTTCCAGGTCCACCAGGGAGGACTGGCAGCCCATCCAAGTAGATCAGACAGTTCTTTGTAATGCCTGATTGAAGGATGAAAGACCATTCTTTCCAGGATCTAACTGAAAGACGCTTATAACACATATGGAGTCTCCATAGCAGGCTGAAGTAAACTAAATAGAGAGACTGGGGCTCCTCTTAGCAAACACTGATTTCGTTGGAGCTGAACTAGTAATTCTCACATCTAAAACATTTTGGTCTCAGGATTCCTTTTGAATCTTAAAAAGTATGCAAGAGCTCAAAGGGATTTGTTCAGATGGCTTATACATACCTACTTATAGTTACCATATTGAAAATTAAAGCAGAATTTTTAGAAAATATTTGTTAACTTACTAAAAAATAATAAGCCAAGCATATATTGGCATGAATATATATATTTATGAATGTATTTTCCAAAACAAAAAATAAATAGTGAGGCCTTTTGAGCCACTTCTTCTTGCTCAAGGACCACTTCCATTTCTTGGAGGTATACTATTTTCTCTATCAATAAACTATTCTTTCAGCCCTGTAAGATGATAGACAGATAGATAAATAGACGATCATGAGAAGAGTGGCATTATTTTACTTTTTCGCAAGTCCCTTAAAGTCACTTCATAGAAGCCAATTGCATCCTCGTATCTGCTGCTATATCACATGTTGTGTAGGCTCTAGAAAATTTCACCGTATACTCACAAAACAATGAGTGAAAAAAGGCAAGTAGCCTCTTAATATTGTTGAGCAAAGAGTTTTAACTTTATAGACACCCTGAAAAGGTCTTGGGAACCCTGAGAGGTCCCCAGATCACATTTTGAGAATCACAGTTCTAAACCACTGGAACGATATCAAAGATTTCTCATAACAGCAAAATAAAATAAAAATGTAGACTCCCAGTCAGACTTCCAGACAGAGAGCCAGCCGGAGCGGCAGCCCTCCCTCTGACCCACTTCTGGTTCTTCCCGGAGTCCAAGTGCCACCCCCACCAGGAAGTTCAAACATCAGCAAGCGGGATCAAAAGGCAGGAGACCTTTTATCCTTACCTTGCCCTCTCATTCCCATAGGCTTGCCTGCTAGTTTCCCAGAGGCTGAGGGAAGCGCTCTTCCTGGAAGAAGTTTCAGGGAACACTCCATTATTTGGCAGCTCTGAAAGGTCAAGCCCAGCTCTGAAACATTCTGAACTTCAAAAGGATGCTGGGCTACATTGGCTCTGAATTTAAGGCCCCCTCCAAAGCATGTTGACCTCTGTCATGAACCCAGGCCGCCTTGGGTGCATCGGGCCACCATATTGCTGCACATTTGGGGCAGACCTAGAATCCAGATGGTGCCTGGAACGGGGCAAGGAAGGGCAGGGTTGTAAGACCTACAGTCCCTTAAAGACATAAAGGAGGACTTTTTTCCCTCTGTTTTCCTCTAAATAGAAAGTTCATTTGATAACCATGCTTTGGCACTTCTGAAGCTGGAGTTTTAACCTGGGATTCAGAGCTGAACAGAAAGGACTCTTCAGACATGGAGACTCAGTTTTGTTAACCATTCAGAAATCTTTCCCCTTTATTTCAACTGTCTAACTGACAAGACCCTTTTTTTCTCTCTTTCTTTCTGCCTTGCTCTCTCTCCAACAGGCTTGCAGCCAATTTACTGGAGCAGGGATGACGTAGCCCAGTGGCTCAAGTGGGCTGAAAATGAGTTTTCTTTAAGGCCAATTGACAGCAACACGTTTGAAATGAATGGCAAAGCTCTCCTGCTGCTGACCAAAGAGGACTTTCGCTATCGATCTCCTCATTCAGGTGAGAGTCTGGACTCCTGACACGTGCTCAGCGTAGGAAATCTGTGAGTCACTGGTTAGTCTCCGCCACTGCTCATCCTGCCCCAAATCTCTCCACTGTAGGTCACCGTGGTGCAAGGACCATGGCCTAGCTTAGTAGAGGAAAGATCCTACTGGCATATGGCAGTTTGTGGGGAGAAGAGGAAGAGTTTCTAGATCAAGGGGAAACTTTTAAGTAACCCAGTTAACACCTCCAGACACTGGAACTCAAGGGATAGAGTTGTGCCACCGTATAAAGCAGAAAATGCATCCCAGCGCCTTCTTTCTACTTTGCTCCTGAGTCTGAGGACTTAAATGCTTGAGAGTGAGTGTGAGTTGTGAACTGCTAGGTTAACAACAAAGACAGGAGAGGCAGGAGAATGTGCCCTGCTAAGGGAGCTTTCCTTTCTAAGAGTGGAAAGGAAAGAAGAAACGAGAGAACAGGAGGAGACACGGACCGGGAAAGGTGGAGATCCTAGTAGCCAAGGCGAGTTTAGAAAGAAGCTCAAAGGGCCTTAGAAGTCCTGAGTTTTTTTAAGTAATGCATCTTGTAGCTTGTGAAGTCCTGAACACTACAAGTGGAAGTTTTCTTAGGCTCATTTAACTCGGAAGATTTATCAAAATGAGGGCTCCTAAGACCACAAGGGAAGATGTACAGTAATTCAGTAAGGAGTATTTGTATCTGTTAAGTGTATTAATGATATAGATAAGACTTCAGTATACTGTCCAATTTCATTTCTTGAACTTCACAGATATTTAAATGCTAGCTATTTGGGAACTCCGTGTATCAAAGGAGAACTTTGGTCTTGGGTTTATGCCTCTTGAGGGGCTAGTTATTGAGGTACCAATGGGCCCTCCTATCAAGTCTCATTGTGACCCCCAACTTTGATGCAACTTGTCAGGCACAGACCCTTTTTTGACTGAGGGCAGAGAGGTCTTGGCATAGTCCCCAACTCCATTCAGCCCTTATTGACTCCTGGAGGACTGCCAGAGTTAATAAATTAACCGTCATGAGGAAATGTCCTCCATCACAGGGGCTGAGATAAGGATAGAGAACAGGATCTCCCCTGCTTTCTCCAATTGCAGCAACCGTTTATATGAGGAAATGATAAAGGGGAAGTTTCCCCCCAGAAATGCAGCTGTTACTGAAACTTGAAAGCTTACATCTCTAAAAAACAGATCAGGTTTAAGGTTTGATAAGGAACACAACATACCTGAAATATTTTGTCTCAGATCATTGATTTTTTTTTTTTTCTATAGCCTCAGAATAAGAAAACTAAAAAAACAAAAAACAAACCCACATCAATAAAACTAATGTAAAAGGAACCTAGGTAGTTCCTTTTCATTTACCGGTAATGTAAAAATACTTCCCTTTTATGTTCCAGTGGAAACTCAAAGATATTACACTCAAAGAGACAAAGTTACGTATGTGGAGGAAAAGAACTCTAAATCGTTTGTGTTCCAGAGAAATCATTCCTGTAAGGCAAACAAAGGAATGTGTTCTGACTTGAGTTGACTTAGACCTTGGGCAGGCTTTCCTCCCCCAGGCTTTGCAGGGTCCTCCCTCATTGTATCTCTTTGTTGCTGTGTTGTTGTTTTTTACCTCTCTCCAGTGACCTCTCAACTTCACTTATGAAACTAGATTCCCTCTGTTCAAAGCTGGAAGCAAGGATATGTGAAAGCCTGTCAGTAGTTCCTTGCTTTTGTCTAGGCTTTGCTGGGGTGGGCTCTGTGGAAGACTGGGCAGGATTGCATTGGACCTAAAGTCTAAAGGAAGCTGGAGAAGGGAAAGAGCAGAGTAGGATGGGTCTCATGAAAGAAAGAATGGAGTTGGGCTGTACCACGAAGTATGGGTGGAATTGAATAGGCAGAGGTGAGAAGAAGAGCATTCTGGGTACTTGGAGCAGCATTAGCCTAGTATACAGTGGTCCCTTGGTACTTAGTGTTAATTGGTTCTAGGAGGTACTACGCAAGTACCAAAACCAACAAGTACCAAACAAATTTTTCCCATAAGAAATAATGCAGTGGTAACTCAGTACTCATCATTAATTGGTTCTGGAAAGTGTGATGACTACCAAATATGATGAGTACTGGGACAAAATGTACGCATCAGAATGTGTCGCATACCAAATTTGACGAGTGTAAAGCAGTCGAGTACCAAGGTATGACTGTATTTGGGTGGCGGTGAGAAAGCCCACCTGCTGAATAAATGGAAGAGGCAGGAAGGAGCCAGAAGTCCTGCTAAGGCTGATGCACTAGTCCGGAAATGAAACCACAGTTAGGTGGGCACAGTAACAATTCATTCTACGAGTACCCCCTGAGTAGCCTCAGTGGTACAGAAATATGGGTTAAGAGAAGTGATTTCTAGCTGGATTGTCAAATGAAACTCAAGGGCATAGTAATGGAGCCAGAATTTGAAAACTTTGAAAGGTAATCAAGAGGGAGGTCAGGAAAGGTGTTACAGAGGTGTAAGCCAGTTTGTGTGGAGGAGGAGTTCAAAAATAAGGCCACACAATCTAGATCTTCCATTTGAAACACTTCATCATCATGCATCACCCCTTTCTCACTTGTCTAATTGCCCATTCACATTTCAAGTTCAGCTACTTTCTCCAGGAAACTTCCCTGACTCCCTCCCTACTTCCCTGAATCCATTCTGCCTTCCTTTCCTCCATCTCTCTCTACCTCATTCTGGAATAGGTGCTGTTCCTCTTTTATCCCAGATCTCTCCCTCATTCTGACATGGCCTCTGAAACACACCCACTCTTACATGTGATTGTTTTCTATTCCATATCCCTCCCCTAGAATGGAAAGTTCAGTTTGGGCTGGGGTTGTATCCTGTTGCCATTTCTCCAGTATCTAGAACAATGCATGGCATCTTGTTGGTATTCAGTAAATATTGGTTGGGATGCCAGGATAGCTCAACAGGTTGAATGCTTGCCTTGCAACCATGAGGTCTGGGGATTGAATCCCAGCCCCTGCCCATGTGCAACCCATATGCTGACGTGCAGCTCAACTGGTAACCGCCAGGATGGCATGGTGGCAAGGGTTCTCACCTCCCATGTGGGAGACCCCCAGTTCAATTCCCGCCCTGTGCAGCCCCATATCCACCTGTGTGGAATGAAACCATGTCTCGACTAATGATATACAACTACGGAGACTGCTCTGGGCCCTCTGCCCTTCTCTCTCGCTTTCACCTTCTCTCAAATAATAAAAATCTTAAAAAAAAAAAAAGTTAAATAAATGATAGATAGATAGATAGATAGATAGATAGATAGAAAGATAGACAGACAGATAGGTATTGGTTGAACTATGACCCAACATGACAAGTTATTTTGCATGTAAGGGACGATCACTGAAAGTTTTGATCAGGAGAAAGATAAGATTAGAGTTTTCCCTTAGGAACAGACATTTGCCATCAGTGCATAAGGCGAACCCATTGGGCCACTAAAAGCAGGAAAGCTAATTAGAATGCTGCTGCTACCGTCCCCATACATGATCCTGATGTCCAGAACTAGATCAATGAGACCGAAATAATAGTATTTCCAGTACAGAATGGTTAGCTAAGGCGGGAAACTGATCTAGATACTGTGGTTAGAGTTTGTTTTGGCGAAGAGATGCCAGGGCACCCAGGAAGCTGTGTGCTGTTCTGAAGTTGGAAATCTAAGACAGAAGCCAGGCCTGAGCTGAGAGTAGTAGATCTGAGCACCATCCCCATTATGTTAAGCTGGGAATCAAGATAAATTTACACTCTAGGTAATTTAATTAAGGCATCACCCAGAGAGCCGTAGAATTTCAGCTTGATACCTGCCAGTAGGGGCTACAAGAAAACTTATCACAAAACAGAGGAGTATTGTCAGAGGGTTGGAAGGCAGAGCTAAGTTGAAAAGGACCTCCTTGTGAAGTGGCCACCCAGCAGGTAAGGAAGGCATGATATACCTGTTCTTGTTCTCCGTGGGTAGATACAAAGAATAAAAAGAAAGTCTTTGTTATCTCTAGGGGTAACATTTGCCACTGCTTCTTCTGACCCAGGCTTTCTGCTTTCTCACTGCTGTAGTAGGTGTCCTGAGGCCGGGTTCTTCCTCGGATCACCTCACCTCATTTGCCCTTACTTGCCTCTTCCATAAAAATGGGATGTTCACACTGTGGCTTCCAAGCTCCCCTCAGCTCTTAACAATTCAACCCAACTTCAGCTATTGAAACGGTGTGAAGCGTCCTAGTAAACAGTATAACTTCCCACCCTACAGGCAACGAGTAACTGCTTTGATCTCCTTCCACTTAACATACCTTGTAAAGCTTACACTTCACCCAATTTTGTCCCGACTTTTCCTTTTTTTTTAATTTTTTTATTGTTTTTGACAGAGAGAGAGAGATACAGAGACAGAGAGAGAACTGAACTGGGGGAACTCCCCAGTTCAGCACATGGGTCTGCACGGGCCGGGGCCAGGATTCGATCCTTGGTCCCCAGCACTGCAAAGTGAGCTATCAACCCACTGAGCCATCCCGGCTTCTTTATTTCTTTTTTGTAAGACTAATTCAATCCTTAGCATTCTTTTCTTTTTTAATATATATTTTATTTATTTATTTAGACAGAGGAGAGAGAGAGAGAGATACAGAGACAGAGAGAGAACTGAACTGGGGGAGCTCCCAGTTCAGCACATGGGTCCGCACGGGCCGGGGCCGGGATTCGATCCTCGGTCCCCAGCGCTGCAAAGTGAGCACCCAACCCACTGAGCCATCCCGGCTTCCCGGCTTCTTTATTTTTATTGGGGTTTTTATTTGTCCCGACTTTTCTTGAATCTTCTGTGCTGCCTAAGAAGACTCAGCAGCAGCGTCTCACTAGTCATGAAGCTGCTGGACTAAAACAAGTCACCATGAATGGATGTTTATAGTTTCCTCCTGCCTGGCCCCAGCCTTATGCTCTGTGAATATGCAAATAACATCTCCTTTAACACAACCCTTGTCAAATGTAGAGAGAGGACAGAGGTTAATGAATTATACTTCCCAAAATATTACTTAGGTCCAAATATGGTAGCCTCTCAGAATGCCACATTCTTCAGCCAATTTAACAAACTACACTTATCTTGACAATTCCAGGACAAGGGTCTTCCATTTACAACCACGAGAGTAAAGCTGGGAACATTCAGAATGTGCTTTAAATAACTACATTATCTCCAAGTCGAAGACTTCTCAGTTGAAGTATAGTGGGATGTTTTCTTTGGAATAAGTTATAACAAGGTGATAAATTTATAACATTTACAAAATGAAGAATAAATGTAAAGAAATCTCCCTGTTCTAAAACCTCCCATGGACAGGATAATTTTACCTGGTACTGAGCTGCTAGATAGTTACCACATGAAATGATCTGGGACAATTTAAATTCAAAGGAGTATTTGATTACTTGACCACTTTGAGACTCTGAGAAAACACATTTATAAGAAGAAACAGACAATTAGCATTGATTTCACTCTTATTTAATCTAGACTTATCCATTGCAAGACATTCAGGTAGAATGGATTTAGGTATAGTATTTCTAGGAACAAAAAAAATCACAAGTTAGAAATTTAATTCAGGTTAGACTTTCAATGCTAAAAAAAGTAAAGGAAAAATACAAATATTTTCAAAATTCCTTCAATTTAGCAAAAATGTATATTGGGGGTTTACTAAGTAAATTAGTTTTTTAGTATACTAGAGCGTGATGTTACAAACAATTTATTCCATGTCCAACCCGTCAGAACCTTTGTCTTTGGAAATATACAGTACTTGGCTTGTGACCTTCAAATACAGGAAAATTCCCTTTCAAGTTAAACTGAAATTACTGGTCTTTAGCTACATAGAGTTCCTTGGATCAACTTGCCTATTAATTTGTGTTAAGCAATAGTAGATGGTTTGCTGGATTGAATGGCTGTCAACTGACTATTTGAGAATCAGGTCACAGGGTCTGAGGGTACTGGTCACAGACGGGAACTGTAGCCCTGAAGTATGGGAGTGGCAGCAAACGTGATGACTCTTGACTGAAGACACCCAGAGTTGGCTCTTTCTTCTTTTACTGTGTCTTTTAGCAAAGCCAAAAAAAAAAAAAAAGTATCACACGGTCAGAGAAATGCTCCAATAAGTCCATTATAAGAAAGTCATTTAATTTCTTCACTTCATTTGTCTCATTTGTGAAATGGTGGTGATAGCTGATCCCTTTGCCACACAGAGTAATAGCAGAACATGTAAAACTATAGCCCTTCTTTAAGAAAGCACATACTTCTTTCACAATATTTTTATTTCCTCACAAGCTTATTCCTTCCTTTATCTTACTTTATATTCTTTATCCAACAAAAGGCAATCGTCTTACTAAAAGGTCTCCTTTCTAACTGATTTATTTTTGTTTTAAATACAATATTCAGATTTTGCCATAACCTGCTCCGTTTTTCTTAGGATCGCTGTCTAACACAGAGACATGAAGCTAAATTTCAAATATTTGTTCCTTACTAAGAGACTAGTTTAATTTTATGGTCAATGAAGGCAGTTTGTATTAAATAAAAACATTTGTAATTCACTCAGCCTACAAAAATGGATTGAATGGCATGCTGAGAAAATGAGAGCGAACAGAGTTAGAAAGCCAAGTTGTCCCGTAATAGGACAGCCCCCAGTGGAATCCCGTAGGCCTGGGACTACATTGATGTTTTCGCTGTTGAGTTTAAGATGAAACTTAAGGGACTGAGATATGAGACTTTATCTTGAATCTGTCACAGGCAGAAAGGGCTCAGCTAAGAGAATTTTCTGACAAACCTGAAAAAATATCCCTCTCACACTGTGCAAGCTTTTCGTTTTTTTTAAAGAATTGGTCAGAAGGAAACTGAAATCTCTGAATAAAAACAGAAGAGAAAGAAAGAGAAAAGAGGGCAGTTTACAAATATAAGAAAGTTACTTCAGATCATCTTCATGGGAGGATATGTACAAAGTAAATCATCACTTGAAAAATGCAGATTTTAACAATGTGAAGATTCTGCTTTAAGCCCACTAAACTTGAGGAGTTAAATCTTGCTCTGGGGAGCATTGTTGGATGACACTATGCTTTGATCCTAGCCTTCTGGAGTATACGCAGTGTATAACAGGAACTTTTAAAACTAGTCAGACCCTTTCACTGATAATGCCATTTTAAGAAAAAAAAATCCTAAGAAAACAATCCAAAGGGTGTTAAAAAAAAAAAAAATGTCCTTAGCAAATCTATTTATAATTGTAAAAACTGAAAGTGCCCCAGCTACCCCCAATATGTGTCTGGTTGAAGGAACTCAGAGAATATAAATATAAAGGAATACACTGCAGCTTTATGCCCAGGCCTTGCTCATCCTGTTTAGGACTGCCAGTGTTATTTTAAACACAGGTAGAAGCCATTCTGGCTTTTAAGCAGAGGTTGGCATGACAAGGTACAGGGGTGAAAAAGCAGATGTGGGGCAGTCTGCGTGGCTACCCTATAAGTGCAAGGGTGGTGACTTGAACTAAGATGGGCCAGCAGGGAGAAAAGGATGATTCAAGGCATATTTAAAAGGCAGAATCCATAAGTCTTGCTGACTGATGAGATGTTGGATGAGAGCAAGAGAGGAGTTAAGGATGAGTCCAATCCGCTGGGCATTTACTGAACTAGGAAATACCACGTGGGTTGTAAATACTCATGTTTGTGGGTATTTACATGAAATGTGCGGTGCCAGAATGGCACGCAAGAGGAAGTATCATAACTGAAGGTTCTGGACTTGAGCAGAAATGCCTGGCTGGAAAAGAGCGTAGACAGGCTGATGGAAGCCATGGGAGCAGATGAGATTACCCGGGAAGGTTTGAGAGTCCCAAGGAGCCCTACTGCTGAAGGGTTGGAAAAGGAGGAAGAGCAGAGAGGTAGAAAGAAAACCAGGAAAAGTCAGAATCTCTGAAGCCTTAGAATGTTCTGAGAGGAGGGAGGTAGTGACTCCTGGTGACAAGTGCTGCATAGGGGCAAGGCAAGTCCCCAGGTACCAACCTTACCCTTTGGATTTGGCAGCAGAGAGGTGGCCTGAGCAAGAGCAGTTTGGAGAAGGATTGGACTGGACACCAGAGTGAAGGGCCCTGAGGAGAGGAAGGGGAGAGAAGTGGCCATAACACGGTTAGACGCCTCCTTAGAGAGGGCGGGCTGCACTTGAAATAGGAATACTTGGAGGGGAGGAAGAGAGCGAGAGAGAGAGAGAGAGCAAGAGAGAGAGAGAGAGAGAGAGAGAGAGAGAGAGAGAGAGAGAGAGAGAGAAAACTTGAAACTACTTACCTAGCTAAAGGGTAGAAACCCATGGAAAGAGGTTGAAGATAGAACTATGAACTAGAGAGAAAGAGAGACTGTGAACTAGAAATGTCTATATAAAATGATGTCAACTGGAAAAATAAGTCCGTACATATGAGTGAGACTTTAGTAAACTTATACACGTGCTTTAAGTACAAAAGTATTGAAGGAAAGCACATAGTTTCCAGATCTTTCCAGACACATCTGTTCTAATGATCACAACTACAAGGGGCACCATCTGTTGAGCACATATTGTAACAGACATGGACTGGTTCTTGTTCACATTATCTCATTTAATCCTCATAACAGCCCTGCCATGTCTGTGGCAGTATTCTCATTTGAGACAAAGGTTATCTAACTCAGCCTTGAACTAAAGCTCAAAACAGAAAAATAGTTTGCCTCAAGGCACGCACCTAACAAATAGAGGAAGCAGGATTCAGACTTGGGACTTCATTGCTCTAGAGCCCAAGTTCTTTCCTCTAAAAGTAAAGAAACTTAGGTAAAAAATGTTCTTAAGATTTATTTTATTGTTTGAGAGAAGATATGAGAGAGAAAGAGAAGAGGGGAGGGCCCAGAGCAGTCTCCGTAGTGGTACATCATTAGTTGTGACATGCTTTCATTTCACAGAGGTAGATGTGGGGCTGTGTGGGGCAGGAACCGAACCAGGTCCTCCCTCATGGGAGACCAGAACGTTCGCCACCATCCTAGCAGTTACCAGATGTACCACAGTTCAGCATATGAGTTTGCATGGGCCGGGGCCAGGAAGAACCCTGGACCTCATGGTTGCAAGGCCAGCACTCAACCACCTAGCTATCCTGGCGTCCCCAAAACTTAGGTAAATTAAACCCCCTAACCAACATCTATATGTCTTACTTGTCAGACATTAGCAAAATCAATAAAAACCTTTCAACAGTTTTGTTCACTCTCTCTACTATCCATTTGAAACAAATTACAAATAAAATAATAGAATTTAGAATTCTCAGTGTACATGCCTGCCTATTCACATGCACATCACCAGAGCAAAATACTATTATATGTGTTTAATTTGTGTGTGTGTGTGTGTGCGCACACACGTGTATGCATGAATATAAGTTGTTCATGTGTGTGCATCTGTGTATTATGGGGCCTGAAGTTTATAATTAGGTGGACAAAGATAGTTCTGGAGCTTCTCCCAGGGGTCCATACAAATAAAGGTCCCTGAAACTCACTAGCTTCATGGCAAGTTGACCTCTGCCCGTGCATGTGTGTACATGAACTATGCATGTATGCGTGCAGATACATAGAGGAACCAACAAAGCTAGAAGTACCTGTTATGGTTAGTACTAGTTATTTCTTTTCTGGGAAGACAGAAGATTCATCAAGCATTGAATGGGCCAAGAATTTTCTGAAAAGTGCCTTTTGAATTCAAGCCAGTGATCATTAGCTAAGTTAGATGTACAGGGCTATGGCTCATGCTGTTTATTATCAGCATGGAAATAATTATAACATTTTAAAATATCTTTTTTTTCCAGAGAGCTTTTTGTTAATACTACTTTTTAGATATGATCTCCTGTCTATTTAAAGATTTTAAGCATGTACCAAGAGAACAGGCTGGGTGTTGGAGGCATTAGGGGATAGTGGAGATAGAAGAGGGCAAGAGACCAACTTTACTTATTTAGAAAACTTTGTAGACAGAACACATGTTCTGTGATGCTCCAGAAGCCAAAACTAAGAACCAAACTATATGAGATTGCAGGAAAGGCCAGATTCCCACTCAACAGAACTTTCTAATGACTAGAGCTGTCCCGAAATGACTGGCTTATGCTGTGGCCGGCGACCCGTCAGTGGAAGTACTCTACTAAAACTACCTCTTGGCAGAGGAAGGGGAGGCAGGGGACCTTCGCTGAGCATAAATTTGAGTTGATGTAAGAAACCTCTAGAATCTTCTTTAGGTCTGAGATTCCAAGCTACTACCAGGCACACACTATTACTACCCATCATACACACACAGGACACGCACAGGGAGGTGGTTTTCGCCACTCAAAAGCAGTGACAGGTTTGTGCTGAGCCAGCCACATTCCGCAGTGGAGCCCCCTGGTTGCTAAGGAAACATGTCTGAATGGACAGATCTAGCTATGGCCGTAGTCCACAACCTTAGAATTAAGATTTTCCTGGCCTGGAACCTGGGGGACCTTGGGCCTTTGTTCCCACTCGTTAGCCATCTGTCACAGGTGGTGCTTATGAATGTTATCTCACTAGTTCTCAAAAACAATAAGTACGGTTTAGGTGAGAGCTGGCAGCGTTCCACTTGATTTGCCCCTCCGCCTGCTTTCTCCTGCACGCGCCGAGATGAACCTGCTCTGCCTGGCGCCCTTTGCCAGCCCTGGGACGAGAGTGAAGAGAGAGCCAGCACAGAGCACCAGAGAAAGTATAAGGCAGAGCACCTGTCAGCCCCACTGTGGGTTTAGCCCACCCGGCCGGGATGAGGTGTCCAGAGAGGCCAAGAAAGGGGGCACGGCCTCAGTTAACCCTTTGTGGAGGGAGGCACAGCGCTGACCATGACTCAGACACTCCTCCTTTGTTCGTTGCTGAGGCCTTCATAGGGGGTCTGTCGGTCTGTCCTACACCACTTTAATATCGTTAATAGTGATGATGATGATGGGTCCTAAACCACTTTAATAATATCATTAATGATGATGATGGTGGTGGGGATGACAGAGGTAGTCACAGCAACCCTAGTGTTTGCTGAGTTAGTACTGTTGGCCCAATGCTGTGATGAGCTCATTACATGAAGGGCTTCGTGGACTCCTCGCAAGAGTCCTGTGAGGCAGATGCTGTTAACAGGCCATTGTGTAGAGGCATCTGAGGCCTCAGGGTGTGAAAGTACATGCCTGAGACACAGGTCTGACCCTACAAGACTTTATTGCCCTTCATTGCCTCACTTTCTGTTCACATGGAGAGAAATGGAAACACAGTGAAGAAAGGGACCTGCCCGCTCTGCAGCCCAGTCTTCAGCCACCATGGAGCTCGCCAGCCCCAGAGAGACTTCCAGGAAGACGTTAGGGTGTGACTGCGCACCAGACGCTGCTGGGATGTGCTTCGGGACATGCCCCTCCCTCATTTAATCCTCACAGCAGAGAGGTGGATGTTGTTGGCATTTTGCAGGCAAGTTCAGGGACTTGCTCAAGGTCACCCAGGCAGACAAGCTGCCATGCCAGCCCAAGGAGCCCACGTCTGCTGTCGGTGCCTTCCCGCCCCGTCAGCAGGCCTCTCCAAGTGAACAAAGTTGAACACCGTCACAGACACTAAATTTATATTTCCTGGCCTCCCCTTCCAAAATGGATGCACTAATGACATTTTTTTTTTAGTAATAGTAATCATCAGGAGCACATTTTTCAGTGTTTTCGTTTTCTCTTCTGCGTACTACAGAAAAAAAAAATAAAGCACTGCTCAAAACGACAGAATAAAACCCAGTGAGTGCGAGGCCATGTCAATCAAGAAAGGTTCAGGAATACATTCCACTAATCCAAAACAAACAAAGTGTTGATTGCAGACTTATTTTTGTAAGTGATTAAAATATGAATCACTAAAATAGGACTATATTTCAAGCTCTGTATCCTCCTCTCATGACATTACTATGACTACTAGGTTTGGATTCCATGAGCTCCAAAGTCTTCCCAGCTCATAAAATCCAAATCTAGTTTCCAAAATGCAATTGTGTATGCCACAGTTCTACCTTATACAGAACCTTTTTAAAAATCTGATTCAGAACACCTACATCTTTTTGCCCATTTCATTAAGTGGGAATACCCTAGTGGCATGGTGTCTTCAGCTTTTTGACGTCTTTTGCTTTATTTAGTCTAATAGTAAATAGTGGCAGTAAGTTATATTAATATAAACCAAAATTCAAAGATAGAGGAAGGAACAAAGACAAAGCAAAGACACAAGGGACCTCAGGGATCCCTTAGAATAGACTATTATGGAACTGTTTTTTGGTACAAATGGAAAAGGAGTAGAGTTTTGCAGAGAGAAAGAAATTAATGTGGAGCATTTCTCAGGTTCAAGTTGAGTTTAAAAGAAAAAATAATTTAGCAATATCTACAGCCCAAAATATGCAGTTCAATTAAGTTGTTAATTAAAGAATCTGTTAAAAATAGCTAAAATTAGAACTAAAAACCCATTGTTGACTATAATTGTTGACTGCATATCTGTATGTAAAAGGGCATGGGGAATAGTTAGAAGCCTGTGGTATTTTAAAGATTAATTATTCACCCTTAAGGGATTTGGGAGCACTCACCCACCTGCATTTTGAACTTGGATCTGAGCCAAAGAGGTGGAACAAGACAATGACAGGTTTTGTGTTTGGTTGGTTTTGGGGGCTTGGGGGCTTATTAACTACTCAGTGGACACTTCAAATACCAAATATATCAGAACAGAGGGCCACCTCAGACCAGCCTTGCCATCCTCTGCAAAGAGTTGACATGTAAAGATTTTCTGGAGATTTTAGAACCTTGGAGCAATGCCTGTGTTGTATATTTAAAGGAGGGAGGCATCTGAGAAAGTGCCTGTAGGGTAATCTTCAGTAGTGAGCACCTCTTACCTGACTAGTGAATTTTTTTTCACTCTTATTCTCTTCCTGCCTGGGATTTGGGTAGGTACAAAAACATGTTGGTTTGGGTTGTTTTGTTTTGTTTTTCTGTTGGGAAGATTTCAGTGAAGATTCTGTAAGTTGTCATCAGAACATTAAAATTTTTCATACTGAATGACTTCATAATTCTTTGAATAATCTGAAATGCAAGCAAAGATAGATGTGAAGGGACAGTTTTCACAAAAATAATAGCAATGAATTGGGACAGTTTAAATTTCATGCAAAGTGTGGTATATCCCTGTGATGCACTATCATGAGGCAGGTACTAGAACAGTTGGAATAATGTGGAAGGAAAAGAGGGATACTAAACTATGAGAAGCCTGATTCTAATTATATAACTAGAGATAGGATGAACAGGGCTCCTTTCTCTTGTGATAGGATTATAGATGATTTTTATTTTCTCGCTGGTTTTTGGTATTTAGAAAACTTTTTGTATATTACTTGCATAGTCAAAAAGTTTAATTATGGGGATGCCAGGACAGCTCAGTGGTTGAGCGCTTGCCTCACAATCGCGAGGTCCAAGGTTCAATTCCCAGCCCCAGGCCATGCAAACCCACATGCTGAACTGTGGCACAGCTGGTAACCACCAGGATGGTGTGGCAGCGAAGGTTCTCGCCTCCCATGCAGGAGACCCCCAGTTCCATTCCCACCCTGCACGGCCCCACATCCACCTGTGTGGAATGAAAACATGTTACAGCTAATGATGTACGACTGTATAGACTGCTCTGGGCCCTCCCCACCTCTCTCCTTCTCTTTCTCTTTCTCTCTCTCTCCATCTCCCAAACAGTTTAAAAATATATATGTTGGGTTTTTTTTAAGTTCAATTATGAGAAGATCACATAGCTCTGAACTTCTGCATGCCAAGTGGCACCTCTTGGCTCCTGTAGGCTTTATGAGAGTACGTAGCACACCTGTCTTGCTCGCATGACATTGTGTCCTTAGTACAGTGCCACCCGTAGAGTTGAAGCTCAGTAAATAGTTGAATAACATTTTCCAGTTGCTCTATTTCTCTTTCCTTTTTTGTTCCAGGTGATGTTCTCTATGAACTCCTTCAGCATATTCTGAAGCAGAGGAAACCTCGGATCCTTTTTTCACCATTCTTTCACCCCGGAAACTCTATCCATACCCAGCCGGAAGTCATACTGCATCAGAACCATGAAGAAGGTACCAAGGAGGCTTCTCTTACCTTGCCTGAGACTTAGACATATCTGAGAGGTTTCATTGCTAATTTGATAAGTTGTTGTTGTTGTTGTTGTTTTTATGTGATTCATTTTTCACTCGACAAATTATTGAGTGCTCGTTGGTGTAAGACCCTGGGGAAAATGCCAAGATGAATAAGATAGACCCCTAGTTCTCTGTGACTAACAATCTATGTGAAGAAGTGAGATAGCTAGACACAGAAGTGTCAAAGCACAGCTATAATGGGAGGCACTAGTGGAAGGGGCATGACATCCAGGTATGGGCAGCAGGGACAGACGTATGAAGGAGGGAACGCTGCAGGAGTCCTTGATGGTCCAGTAGGATTTTGATAAGCAGGGATGAAATGGAGAACATTTCAGAGAGAAAGACATGGGATAGAATAAGTCTTTGGGATAGAGAGCAGTCAGATGACTGGTGGTTGTTGAGCTTACCTTTTTTTTTTTTTTCCTCCAAGCTTTTGTCATGAAAAATTTCAAACCCATCCCAAATAGAGAGAATACACGAAATAGACTTCTGTGAACCATCACCCTATGAACTTCCACAATGACCAACATTTTGCCTTTGCAGAGCTAGTCCCCGAGGTTAGATTGGAATCAAAATGTGGAGGATAGTCATGGGGCGTTGTTGAAGATTTGAGGAGCAGAGGGTGATCAAAGCTGGGGGAAGAAAAACTGCCCAAACCCTGTGAACTCTGTGGTGGGCCAGGGGTTCCTCTTTCTGCCCCAAAATCCATCTCCCAGAATGTGCTTCATGCAAGGACTTGTCTCAGCTGTCCCAGGTGCTACTCTTCTGTGAGTCACAGTCATCATAAAACCATCACTAGAAAACAGAACAAAAGACCAGAACTGAAATGTGGCCCTGGACATAGTTCCAAAGCAAGCGTTTGGGTATGGAAATAGGGTTCAGAAGTCTTCCTTTGGGCGCCGGTCCATTAGTGATATGTAGCACCTCTGAGGGGCGGCGTTATATCCACATGTTCCTGCCGGGCTTGGTTAGACAACAGACTTGGGAACACAAAGTGATGCTTTGAAATTTACACTGTTTCTTAGTAACCGATAACTAAGGGCCTCAAATTCTGGTCCCTTAGGGTATTTCTTTCAATGGCTAGATCACCCCCCCACCCTCACCCCACAAAGGGTCGGGTTTATATTTTTGTTTTGTTGTTGGCAAATGTAAAATATGAGTAGTTATGTGTTTGCTTAATTAACACTTCACAAAAGAGGACCTGACTCCCGGCATAGGTACCAGTACCTCTTCCTCAGGCCAAAGTGCTTCACAGCAGGTTCCATCACTTTCGCTTCCGCATTCTGGAATAAACAAGCATTCCTTGCCTGCTCCCTGCCTGTTTCATCTTTTCTTCCTTTAGCTTTTACCTTTGCTAAATTTAGCAGCTGCCCGGCTTCGTCCCCAGTTCAGTCCCCAGTTCAGTCTTTGCGTTCTTTGACTCTTCCTCCTGCGGGCATATTTCCAGTTTGCATAATAGCCAGCAGCTACTCCAGAGGAGGTGGGTTTACTGAAGCTTGACTTGAAGGCGAGAATCATATTACCTTGCCTGCCTCTTCAGATACAAAAGGTGTATGATGGATTGTTGGGGTTTTTTTGTTTTGTTTTTTTCGTTCTCTCTTTTTCCAATCCTGATTATAAAAATAAAAATACCATTTGGAATTTCTATTTCTCTCTTTAGTCCCACATGTGAGTGGAGGTTGATGGTCTCGCCTCATCACAAATCCTTCTTCCTTTCTCCTTGGCCTGATTTGACTCATAAGTAGGTGTGTTTTTTGCTATTCTCATTTGCAGGAGCTAATCAATAGAGAAAGCTGGCTTAGAGCAACGCTCACACCAAGTAAATACAGATGTACCATGACCTACGCTGTAATGAGCTGTGCTCTCAAGTGTTAGGGTGGTGGTGGTGGTGAGCTCAGTGGGTAAGAGAATGGAGCTAATGAGGCCAAGGTCAAGGGCTTCATTGCCCTGTGAACCAGTTACCGGTAGCTCTGCTTCAGACCTAACTCTTAAAAGTACTGTGTTCTCTCAGAGACCATTCCTTAAAGCTGTCAGCCAGGAAACAAGATCTGAGAGTATACGCCCCTTCCTTCGCCCTCTCAGACGCCAGGCATGCTTTCAGATGAACAAGTGGACACACTGGGAGGGAAGTGTAGGTCTTTATCGAGGTGTGGCAAGTAAGAATTGCTGTAGGAGGCATGGAGGCGACATGAAGAGGCACCCTGCCCCCAGACATCCATATACATGGGTGCTCTTGGTGACAAAGGAACCACCTAGAGGTAAATGGTGCACAAGTTCCCTTCCTCTAACCACTCCCCACCTCTTTCCCTTTTTCTTTACCAACAACAAAAAAATATCCAGCTCGACATGAATTGTTTCTAGAAGCAGTACTGTTAGGTTTATGTGTGAATGGTAGCATATTAATATGGGCATATGTTAACATATAGAAAGATCTGGTCCTGAAGAAAAAAATCTATAAAATGAAATTATACATATCAAATATTATATCGCCAGTGATTTATTTTACACAATTGGGAAGCTAGTACCATGTAAAAAACTACATTGCTGTTGGCTTGGCACAGAGAGAAATATGACAGAATGGAAGGAGAACAGAGGCATTTCAGACAGGGCCCGACTCAGCCCCTAAAGAGGCTGGCACAGTGAGGCGTGCAGAGAGGAGTGCAAACACAGAGCTTCATTCAGCGCCCCTGTGACTTCGCATCACTGCCCCCGACTTAACCAGTTCAGACATTCATAATCTCACAATGGGAATTTATATCACAATACAAACATATCTTGTTTAATTTTGCAACAGTTCCCTGCAAATATCCCCTATGAGTACATTACACTGAAATCTCACCTTACAAATGAGCAGCCCCGTGGCAGGGCCACGAGCTGGGAAGCTGGTGTTCGCTCAGAGGCCCCCTACAGGCTGACAGGCCAGGAGGGTAATCAGGCTCATTCAAACCCTTTGTTTTGTAAACACTTGTTATCTGCATAATGTACACTGTTCTGAAATCATACCATGCCTTGGGCAAGCCGTCCTCAGATTACCACCTCGGTCTAAGAAAACCAGCCTTTCCACTCTCTTCCCTTATTTCCTTATGGGAAGAGAGCTCAGCATTACATAACTATGGTGACTTTATCATTTCTCATCCATATGGAGACATTAATGACAAAGAAATGGGACTGTAATAAATAAGCTAGCACAAAAGGCAACCAGAACCATCCCTGACAAATTCAAACACGTGGTCAGCTGAGATAAAAATTTTTAAAGAATGGGGTCAGAAGTCAGGAAACCAGGCTCTAACCCTCTGTTCTTCCAGGACAATCATAAGGGCTGGTTCGTATTTCTCTGGCCCTCAGTTTCCCCATTTGGAAGATAGGGATTAGACTACATGGTGTCCAATCTTAACCACTCTCAAATCCTAACATTCTATCCAAAGTCTGAGCCTCGCTGGGTGATATGAAGATAAATAAGACATATTCTCTACCTTCATGGTCATGAGCAACTAAAATCCAGAAAATCCTAACAGTGCCCTTTCTGGGGTTGCCCAAAGACACCTAACATCTCTTCTGTTCTCATTTGTCTCACCTTATTGAGATGTTAATAATATTGCCCATCTTAGTAGTCAAGCCAAAAGTAGTGTCATTCACTTGTTTCATCATAAAAATCTCACTATAAATTGCTAACTTTTGTATTGTTGTGACCCATTTTATCTTCATAAGATGAATTAGTTAGCTAGTCATGAGTGAAGGACATACAATAAACAATGATACAGCTCCTTTCAGCAAATCCAGGAGGCAAAACATCTTTATAAATTTTAGACCAGCAAATGATTATAAAATGCATTTATTTTGTCACACATGGCTGTAGTATCACCTTCTTTTGATACCTTAGGTTCCAAAATCAGTTACATTTAGCTCCAATATTTAAAAGAAAGGGGTTGTCCCCAAGTATGTATTCAATTGCCACTGGTCCTTTGGTGTTTCCCTAAAAGCTCATTAAGCGATATAAAATATGCTTTCCTTCTGGGCTAGTCTCCACATGGCAGAGTTACCTCTGTTGGCCTGGATATGCACATGTCTCTAGGGAGAAGGAGCAAGACCTGTGTTTCTTAAATGCTCTTAATTCCATGACCCCTTGATGGAACCCTCTTATAATTTCAGCTCTTTAGTCCCATCTAAGAGATGGGGAGGTAGGTGATTCTTAATCACTTTACCTTGAAAATATTTACACATGCAGTGTCTGGTTGTTTCTGCAACAGTGGATACAGTTTTAACATGAAAGTTCTGCTCTGGGACGGCTCTGTCACCAGGTGGACAAAGAAATCGGAAGTGATGAGAAGAAATTTCAAGTGTCAGAGTGGTGTTGCTCTCAGTTGTCCTTACAACCAGCATAGGATAATGGCCCAGAGAAGAGAGAGAAATCATGTCTGCCTGTCTCTCTGTCGTTTTTCTTTCTTTCTTTCTTTCTTTCTTTTTTTTTTTTTGTGGGAGGCTAGGGGCAGTGACCTGTGTTCTGGGATGGCGCACAGAGTTTTATTTGTATGATTGCTTTATTGAAGGAGATATTACTCCTGCCCCCTCCCCCGCCCACCAAATCTAAGTACCCAAAAGCTGCTTTGGAGGAAGGAAATCTCACACGGTTTCAATGAGAGAATTACAGAAGATGAGCTTTATGGATCTGCTTCATAAGAACAAATGAGTTAACATTTATTGGGTCCTTGTTGTGTACCAGGTCTTGTTTTGAACTCTTATGTGTTTAAATCATTTAATCTTCACAACCAGCCTTTAAAGGGGTAATAATATTCCCACTTTCTCAATGAGGAAGTTGGCGCTAAAGCAGTAAAATAACATGCCCAAATCATACAGCCACAAGGGAGCAAAGCTAGGACTTTACCCTAGGTCACTGGACTTCAGTTTCTAAGTTTATGCCCCCTGCAGCATGAATGAGTCAACCAAAATAATGTTGTCATTAATGTTTTTTTGTGCAAGCACGCTGAAAATGGAACAAAGGAATGGATGATGGGTAGAATTGTGGAGATTAGGATACCAAATCAGGTCGTCTAACCCGGGTACACTGTGGCTGGTCCCACCCAGCGTACCTGCTTATCATTTTTCTGCTTCATAGCACTTGAAACTGCCAAATGTAAACAGAAAAAAGTCAAAGGTAACTGTTGAGACACCAGTGTATGTCTTCGATTCACAATATTAAAAACTCCTACTAACTTGAACTGAATTAACCTGCACAGATTGCTGACTGCCTCAGGATGAATGGATTCAGGAGGCCAGACCTCCCCCGGCCTGTGAGAAATGTGGGTTGAGTCAGGCACTGGCTTCTGAGAGCCAGACCCTTGGGACAGCTGCTGAGTAGGCACCAGGGGAAAAGAGTTGAGCTGCTTAGGCCACCTCCTACTACTGATTGTTGTAAACACGTCCCGATTCTCTAGTTTTGCGGGTATCATGCTGATGACTGAAGTGTCAAGGAGACCATTGGCAGGGATCTGACATCTTTTGTAACCCACATTAACCATGTCATGCAGGATGGAGCCAGTGAGCTTAATGGTGTGTGTATGCACTGTGAATCCAGACCACTTGTTCAAACCCCACCTCCCCAGTTTACCAACTGTGTAACATTAGGCAAGTTACTTGACTTCCTTGTATCTCCGTTTCCATCTGTAAAAGAAGGAAAATGACGTAAAAAAGGATCAAGTTGGTAGGAGAAATATCCTTAAAATAATCTCTCTCACATAGCAAACACTCCATATACGCTATTATTTATTTCATTTTTCTAAAGATTTATTTTATTGTTTCTGACAGAGAGAAGGAGGAGGGCCCAGAGCAGGCTCCATAATTGTGCATCATTGGTTTTCAACATGGTTTCATTCCACACAGGTGGGTGGGGGCCGCACAGGGTGGGAACCAGGCCAGGGGGCCTCCCACGTGGGAGGCATGCCCTCCGCAAGCTGGGGGCCAAACCTGGGGGCCTCCCACATGTGGGAAGCCTGCCCCAGCGAGAACCAAACTGGGGGTCTCCCACATGGGAAGCACATCTCAGTTCATCATATGGGTTTGCACCAGCCAGGGCCTGGACTTGATCCTTAGACCCTGGGGGCTGCAAAGCGAGCACTCAACCTGCTGAGCCATCCTGGCTTTCCCTATTATTTATTTTATTATTTGATATTTCTTATCACTACTTGGTTAGGTTTTAGTTTTCTCTTCTTTTTTTCTTTCAACTTAAAAATTGCAAATTTCAAAAAATAAATGGACTTAAATTAATTGTGATAAAATACACATGTCACATCTTAACCATTTACGAATGTGCAACTCTATATTTAGTGTTAGCAGGGTGACATATATTCACATTATTGTGTAATGGTTGTTTTTTTCCTTACATCCAATGCTAACTTTATTAGCCATTTGCATTATTACAACTGCATGCACTTTGTGTAAATGCCACATCTGCGCATCCTGGACATAGGAAGGGCCTGTTGCCTTCCCAAGCCGTTATCCTAGAGCCCCTTCGTGGGTTAACCGGGTACCGTCTGTGGCATGATTTCTATGGGAGAATACACTGGAAGTGCCAGCCTTGATTACTTTCAGGACACAGCCTGATTGGAAAATGAGTGCAGCTTGTACTTTGCTACCTCACAGTACCTGGCATATAGCAGGTCCTCCAGGACCCCTGTGGAACCTCTTCACTTCCTATCTGTCTCCTCTCACATTTAAGAAGTGTAAGATTAACCTTTTTGTGCCCCTTTCAATCCTGTGATTCTTGGACCTGAGGAGCAGTCATGAGGTTCCAACAGAGGAGGCCCAGGCCCAGATCTTGACTTCTTGTTGTCCCCAGGGAACCAGTTAACATCTTTTCCCCTCACCAGGCCTCATTTCACTCTTCTCTAACTCCCTTTCCCTCCAGGGCCTCTTCTTTCTGCTTTGCTTCATATATTTCAGGGTCTAGGGCAGCTTGACCTTTGACCCTTTGACCCTATCCCCAGATGCAGCGTTTGATTGTGATTGGGAAGTATGGAGGCACTGGATGGTGGATCCACTTGCCTTCCCTGCTTCCTCTGGCTTCCTCCAGTGCTGCACAGGCTGCTCTTAGCCCAGAAGTTTTAGGGGCAAGGGATCCCTAATATGCATGAATAACTCCCCCAAGGCAGCCAGTATCTTGAAGACTTCCTCTTCCCAATGTCATCTGATTTCTGTGAGATAAGGGCGCTGGGGGCAGTGTGGGTTCACTTCCAGAGGGGGAAGGCTTCACTTGCCGTTATCTTGTTCTTTCCCCTTTCCCTCATTGCTCTGCCTTATCTCTGTGCCACCCTGACCCCATCCCTGTAAATGATTTACAAGGTTTACCCCCACAGGTCTAATAGGCTCATTTGAAATCTGATCCCTTGATTTCTTCATTCCCGTCTTTTGTGCTGCTCTACTGAAACTGAGGGAGATTCCGTGCGTGCATAGAGCAAAAGACAGCTTACAGCTAAGAGCCCTGCTTCTGCTCTCTGTACCGAGTCCCGGGCAGAGGTAGGTGTTTGGAGGCCACCCTGCCCACAGTAATGAAGATTCAGCCTAGAGTCCTGCAAGTCACCTGTGATGTTTCTTTCAGCCCCTCATCAAATGCTTATACATTTCTAAGAGCTTACGTAGGATTTATTGTGTATGGCTTCAAACATCTGTGAATCATACCCTCCGAACTGAGGCAGTTTTCTCCTCAGGCCCTACAAGGGAATGCAGTGACATTGACAACTTGTTGAGATGAATAGACTGAAATGGGCAGGAAAAGGGTTCAGTGGAAAGTCTTGGCTGAACCTCTTGGAAAGGGAGTGGAGGGGAGGTATGAGGCTGCTAGGGCTGCCATAACAAAGGACCACAAATAGTTGGCTTAAACAACAGAAATTTATCTCATAGTTCTGGAGGCTGGAAGTCTGGAAATGTGATGCTGGTGTGTGAGATATAAACTTGATCTTAGCCTTTGTTCTACCCTGGAAATTTCCTAGGCAAAAATCCATGACTTTAACCAAAGGAAGTTCAAAGTATGGGCAGGCGCAGTTCCTTCTGAGGACTGTGAAGAATCGGTCTGTGCCCCATTCCTGGCTCTGGTGTTTTGCTGGCAGTCTCTGGTGTTCTTGGCTTCATCTTCACATGGCAGGCTCATCTTCACCTGGCAGGCGCCCTGGGTTCGTTGACCCTTGAGTCGGCACCCTGAGTGTTTGGACGTAGGTTGTTTTTCATGTGTTTTCATCATTAACCTGGGATATGCTTGGGAGCAACGACCACATTTTCCTACTCTTTGCGTATTCTGCATCGAGACACTACTTGAAATGTAGTTGGCATCACTCAAGGTTCTGTGATTCAACTTATATTTTGTAATCACTGTGGAGCAAACATTCCCCTTTAATCATGCAGTATGGTGTTTGTGTGTCTAAATTCACCCTTTCATAAGGACACCAGTCAAACTGGAGGAGGGTGGGCCCTACTATACTCACCCTACTCCAATATGACCTTATCCTAGCTAATTACATCTATAATTACCCTGTTTCCAACTGAAGTCACATTCTGAAGTACTGGGGGTTGGGACTTCAACATGGATTTTTTTAAATTTTTTAGTGGGGGGAAGCACATTTCAACCCATAACAGGGAGTGATATAACCTAAGTATGTATATGAATCTGTTTTGAATTTTGCCTCAAGACTAGAGCCTTTAATCTCTATATGGATAGCTCTTTATGTCATTCATGGAACCCACTAATCTTTTACAGTATTGGGCTGGGAAATGATCCCTTCCAGAAAAATGTGTAACACAGTGGACTGAGGCTGATGAGTGAGATTTACCTGCTGAGCGTGTTGATTTGCATCTCCCTGACTGACTCCTTCTCTTACCATCAAACATAGCCTTAGGGAAAGCACAGTGGTGGAAGTGTAATGCTAGTGTGTGGTATAAACTTGATCTTAGCCTTTGTTCTACCCTGGAAATTTGCTAATCAAGATCCATGACTTTAACCCAAGGCAATTTTCTTTTTTCATTTTGGGTTTACTAGTTTTTCATTATTTATAACTAGATTAAATTGAGTTGAATTTTGGTGAATTTTTAAGTAGAGAACCATTTCTAATAAGTAAAAGGAAAGAGGACAAGAAAAAACATCAGACTTCTTTTTGTAATCATCACATTGAAAAGTCCTGATTTGGGGGGCTGTTTGGTAGTGAGAAAGGTTTTGTGTCTAAAAGAGGTCTACAAAGAGAAAGGTTTGGGATAGAAAACACACTCAACCAGTGCTTGGTTGTTTTCTCCCTTTCCCCCTTCTTTCTGTGCCCACACTGACTAATTATGTGTGGCTTTGCCTCCCTCTTCCTTGTGCATCTCCCTCCCATATCAAGACCTTCAGACCCATGACAATATGGATAATTTCCCAGTTTTCCAGCTGGGCACTTCACCAAGAACAAACCCAGACATCAAGGCCAGACCAAAAAAATCTTCTTGTTTTAGACAGAAGACTCCTACATCTGGGGGATTTAATGCACCCACTGTCCGCTCAGTGCATTTCCTGTGTCCGGAGCTTCTCTGCCTGCCGGCTCTGGTCTCATAAGTTTCCATACGCTGCTGCCAACTTATAATAACAGAGGCAGCAGGCAGCAGGCAGCAGGGCAGGAACGACATAGCCCTCTCCGTCTGTGGGCGCATGCTTTGCAAACTCAAACAAAAGCTTGGAAGGTCTCATTGCAGGCCTTTCAGCCTTGACAGTGGTTGTGCCAGACCACCAGAAGCCTGGAATTAAATACCTGCGGATCCAGTTCTCTACCGTTAATGTTATCAGCTCCATCAAGTACTTCCTCTTTGAGTGGTGTCTGCAGAGAAAGAAATAAATCAAGATCCTCCAACTCCTGTTTCTGCCCCGATCCTGAGTCAAAAGTAAAATCTGAGTTGATTACCCAGAGCACTGTCTCTCTCCTTCATTGTTCCCAACAATCTGGGCAGGAACAGAGAGTGAAATCTCTCCAGGACATTACATCAGTTCCTCTTTTACCCTTGGCATGAAAGTTCTTCCTCTCATAGTCCTCCCAGACTTCCTAAAGCTTGCCCTGAGTGCACGCCCTTACATTGAGCCTTGAAATCACAGGACATCAAAGAAAGCCTGCAGGTAACTGGACTACTGTGTCCATTTTAAAAGTTATAAGACAGGAAATGGATTCAGGAAATATGATTTTTCAATACATGTTCTTCATCACCCTTAAGTATTTTTAAACCTTAATAAGCTTTTAAGGAAAAGGAGACATTCTGTCTATGGCATTTAGAATTAAATATATGAAACTTCAAAATGCAAATGTCTTAAGTAGTTGCTTACGATGATCATATTCTGTAACCAATGAAAAATGAACCATGAACAAAAGATAAATTCATTTTTTGTGGAAGCAAAATTGAGATTCATATTAGCTATGAAAAGAAAACTTGTCTCATCCCCAAACAATTATAGATCATTTCTATCATATCTAATAATCTCAGCCATTAAACTTAACTCCATGGGCCTAACTAGTACCCTATAAGCTTTTATTTGCATTTGGGTTCAAGTGAGGAAGTTAGTACTCATTATCCCAGCCTGTATTCTTGCAAGGTTGATGAAGCACTTTAAAAAAAACAAAAAACTTCTTGTCGTGGAAAATAACAAACCCATAAAAACTAGAGGGAATTATATAATGAAAAACCATGTACCCATCACCAACTTCAGTGATCAGTCATGGCCAGTCCTATTTCCTCTTTGTCCACCTACTACTCTCTGCTTCACCATTCCAGATTATTGTAAAGCAAATCTCAGATATTTAATTTCATTTGTAAATATATCAGTACAAGTCTGAAAAGATAAGGACCTTTCTAAAACCACAGAGCTGTCAATCACCTGTAAACTAACAGTTTCTCAGTATCATTAAATATCCTATTAATGTTCACAATTCCCCTATTTCATAAATGTTTTTAGTTTGTTTGAATCAGAATCTCTCTTTCTCTCTCTCTCTCTCTCTCTCTCTCTCTCTCTCTCTCTCTCTCCCCCTCCCTCCTTCTCTCTCCTCTCTCTGTTTAAAAAAGAAGTTAACCATGAGTAGCATAACTTTTTCCCTTTATATAGCATGTCCTTTTTTCTTTGGTTACTTTCAAGATTTTCATTTAACAGTGATGTGCCTGGGTGTAGTAGTCATATTTATCTTGCTTGGGATTTGCTGAGCTTCATTTTTTGTTTTGTTTTATTGTTATGAAATTTGGGGACAATATTGCCATTATTTAAATTCTTTTTGCCCCCATTCTTTCTTCTCTCCTTAGACTACAAGTACATGTCTACTAGACCATTTAATATTGTTCCATGGATCACATGGATCACATGGATTTGTTTGTTTTTAATTTTTATTGACCTGTCTTCAAATTTACTAATCCTTTCTTTGGTTATCTCCAACCTACTATTAACTTCATTCAATCTAGTCTTTCATTTCAGATACTGTGTTTTTTTCAATCCTAAAATCTTCTTTTTGTTTGTTTGTTTCCATTTCTCTTCTGATAGTCTCCATTTGCTTTTGTTTTGTTTTTTTCTCTCTTTTTTTTTATTTTTAAGATTTATTTTATTGTTTGAGAGAAGATGAGAGAGAAAAAGGGGAGAACCCAGTCTCCATAGTTGTGCATCATTAGTTGTGACATGGTTTCATTCTATACAGGTGAATGTGGGGCTGTGCAGGCCAGGAACTGAACTGGGGGCCTTCTGCGTGGGAGTTGAGACCCTTCACTGCCATCCTGGCTGTTACCAGTTGCACCCACAGTTCAACCTATGGGTTTGCACAGGCCGGGGCTGGGGTTTGATCTCCAGACCTCATGATTACAAGGCAAGGATTCAACCTGATGAGCTATTCCAGCATCCCCAATGACAGTCTCCATTTGTTCTTGCTCATCATGACCATCATTCCAAGTGCTTTTTTGTGTGTGTGCTAATTTTAGCATCTAGATTAAGCTTGTTCAACCAGCGGTCCAGAACGACTTTGAATGAGGCCCAGTGCAAATTCATAAACTTTCTTAAAACAATATGAGAATTTTTTTAGCTCATCAGCTATTGTTAGTGTACTTCTTCTACCAATATGTCCCAGGGAAGCCAAAAGTTTGCACACCCCTGAGCTAGATAATCTCAGTCTTTTTCTCTAGATTATGGGTCATGTTTTTCTGTTCTTTGCATGTCTACAAAACCTTTATTGGATACTGGGCATTATCGATAACACACTGCAGATACTCTGGATTGTGTTATATTCCTCTGAAAGAGTATATTAATGGAAGTAAAAGCATCTAGAGGGAAACCCTTAAGAACCTTGGCAACCACATCACGGAGTCAAATAACAAAAAAATAAAGAACACAAGTTTGGCTTCCTTGTGTTTTTTTAAGCCACTAAAAGGTGATAAATGGGATGTTTGTAGACGTTGTTAGCTTGTTTAGTGGTAGGAAAAGAATTTTAAGTATGTGCACTGTAATTCTTTTAAGCAGCACTCTGCAACCTGAGAAGAAAGGGGCCACAGTGCACGTGCTCATACTCCACTGCTCATGACTTTAGGACCACAGCGAGGTCCCTGTCCTAACCATTCACTGGGGTCTGTGATTGTCTTTTCTCTGCTCCACAGATAATTGCGTCCAGAGGACCCCGAGGCCACCAGTGGAGAACGTGCACCACAACCCCCCCACCATTGAACTGCTGCACCGCTCTAGGTCACCCGTCACGACCAATCACCGGCCATCTCCTGACCCCGAGCCACGGCCCCTCCGGTCCCCCCTGGACAACATGATTCGGCGCCTGTCCCCAGCCGAGAGGGCCCAGGGGCCGAGGCTCCACCAGGAGAACAACCACCAGGAGTCCTACCCCCTGTCAGTGTCTCCCATGGAGAATAATCACTGCCCCCCGTCCTCCGAGTCCCACCAGAAGCCATGCAGTCCCCGGCAGGAGAGCACCCGCGTGATCCAGCTGATGCCCAGCCCCATCATGCACCCGTTGATCCTGAACCCCCGGCACTCCGTGGATTTCAAACAGTCCAGGCTCTCCGAGGACGGGCTGCATAGGGAAGGGAAGCCCATCAACCTCTCTCATCGGGAAGACCTGGCGTACATGAACCACATCATGGTCTCTGTCTCCCCGCCTGAGGAGCACGCCATGCCCATTGGGAGGATAGCAGGTGAGTGCTCCCCTTTACTACCATTCAGCCTCCGAGGAGACCTGGTAAAGCCCCCTCTGTCCTGAGAGCCTTGCTGCTAGCCTCACTCCCAATCAAGGGCCCTCAAAGGCTTCGTGGGGGCAAGTGGAGACTTCTGCCTGGATGAGGGGAAATCCCTAATGGGCTAGTTAATGAGCCGCTAGGACCGAGTAGTTAATGAGCCTCAGAAATGTTAAGAAACAAATGTCCTAGGTCCAACTTCTAAGGAGAGACACATCAGAATCACGGCTAAGCGAAAACATTTAA
Organism: Craseonycteris thonglongyai; assembly: GCA_004027555.1. Taxonomy (NCBI): domain Eukaryota; kingdom Metazoa; phylum Chordata; class Mammalia; order Chiroptera; family Craseonycteridae; genus Craseonycteris; species Craseonycteris thonglongyai. The sequence continues at coordinate 73,714 of PVKE010001867.1, forward strand.
AATAAAAGGTTTATGAGCATGTTAATGGACCTGTCCTGAAATTTTGAGCCGCTAATTAATAACCAGGCACAGTATAAAGAACCTTTGTCTCAGATTCAGGGCTATATCCTATGGGCAGTAGCTTAATGTAGCCTTCACCTTGGGAGTGGGTGGGAGAGAAAAGCAGAATTATAATGCTGGAGGCAGGTGCTGCTGGGCTGTTTGGACAGAGAAAACCACTCCCAAATTCTTTTCATTTTATAATGACAAGCCCAAATTTGCCGCCCCAAGGCAAGAAACCCGTGGAAATCTACACATTGTATTTTTGCTAGTCTTCCCATAATTCATGTGAAGTCATTCTCCAGAAGCTTAATTCCCTAACCACTTGGCAAGATTAGCTCTTTCCCTAGAGCATCACTCCATGCATGAGGCATTTGTCCAGCACCGACTATGCACAGAGACTAGCATTGGGAAGTAGGGGACACAGAGCTGACTTAACACAATTACTTCCTTAAGGAATTGTACTGGCTGACACAGATGTGAAACCCCTAACTAAGATATAAGGCAGAATGTCCCCATTCATCCAATGCACAGTGTTTAGTCACTTATTTATTACTCACTGTGTGTTAGGATAATTAAATACTCTGGAAGCAAGGATCGAGAAGGTGTGTTTTGACTGGAGGAATTGAGGAAGGCGTGGCAGGGAGGTAACTGGATGCTGAAGGTGATTACGTGTTCAATACTGGCAGGAATGCGTGGAGGCAGGAGGTGTGAGGTCTGTTCAGGGAAAGGGGGAACATGTCCCTTTCTCCATGAGCTGATGGCCCAGGACAGAGCTCCCGCTGAACTCTGGGATGGACACTGAGTCCTACAGGCTACTTTACCTCTGCCTTAACTCAGTGTCCCTTTTTTATTTAAATCACTCAGTTCCAATTTTTCCTCTGACCCCAAGTGCCCCTCCAGTGTAACTCCACTTTATTGTTATCAACAATTTACATCATTATGAACCGATGTCATCCTCATAAATTTAAGAATTAAAAAAATCATTTACATCAGGAATATTGAATCAAGACATGACAAATGGCAAAGAAATACTACTTCTGTGTTTTAAAAACGATGAAAAATTGAATTATTTATGCCTAGGATTTGATTCAAAATGGTCCTGCTGGGTTGGGCATGAGGAATGGGTGGGGTATACATAAAATAAGGTTAGCCATGAGCTGATGGCTATATGGCTGGGTGGTGGATGCACAGGGGTTCAAAAGACTGTTCTCTCTACCTTTGCATATATATTTATGAATTTTTTTAATAATAAAAAAAAAACTACAAAAAGAAAGAACGGGATAAGGAGGCAATGCTTTGGCAAAGCATTAGAATTTCCCCCAGATAGTTAGAGAAAGAGGATGGGTCGGTATATTACTGTGAATAATAGAAATTATCCATCCTGTGCTTTCCAGCAGGACCCTTCTTGTCTATAGATCCACTCTTGTCTTGTTTCTTGCGTGGTCTGTACAACAGCACTGGACGTTTCACAGGTGCGTCCTACTTGTTTATAATTCTCAGGATAAACTACTTGTTTATAATTCTTGAGGAAGCTTATGACTGCTGTATTCATTTTATATGGAAGGGTCATTTGGACAGGGGAAGCCACCGAGGAGACTGAGCCCCAGAAAAGCAGACGTCACACAGGGGCAGAGTGACCGTAGTCCTGCCCTCATGGGTGCCTTCCTCATTGAGCTTTATCGTGTCCACTTCCTCCATGACACTGTCTTCATCACAGAGTTCTTAGGAATCTAAGATAAGCCCACACATCAAGAAAGTTAAATTGTTTAGACTTTCGGAATTGTTGTCCCTTTGTTTAGTAGGTTTATAAATTTTTAAATATTACTCTGTTAAAGATTGTACTACTACTTTGTAAGAAATTTTTTATTCTTTTATTGTTTGAAAGTGAGAGAGAGAGAGAGCCCAGAGCAGTCTTTGTAGTTGTATGTCATTAGTTGTGACATGGTTTCATTCCACATGGGCCGGGAACAGAACCGAGGACTTCACACATGGGAGGCAAGAACCTTTGCTGCTGAGCCATCACGGCGGTTACCAATTGACCACAGTTCAGCATATTAGTTACAGGCTGAGGCTGAGAATTGAACCCTGGACCTCGAGACTGCGAGGCAAGCGCTCAATTGCTGAGCTATCCTGCCATCCCTGTACTACTTTTATTAAATCTTATTCCTGAACATCAGAATTGTTGGATGGTGGACGTAGTCTCTTCAGTGAGACACTCCATGGAATACTGTACCAACCAGGTGATGAACCTTGGTGTCTATGGATGCCCCCTCTCTCTCAAGAACAAACAGCAAAAGGGAATCTGTGCTTTTCTTTAGGACTCTGGGAAGTCAGAATTGCCATCTAACATAACCCTGGGGCCCAGGTCCTTTGGAAGGGATGTGATAGCTCCTTCAGTGTGATCAAATCCCCTAAAATTATTCATTATTAATTCCCTAATGATATATTCAAACTTTTAAATACCTACAGGTGTATGTATTAACACAACCAAATCCACGAGTAGCTAATTTAACTGAAGGCACTGTTTTTCCCAAGGCTGAAATGAGAGTGTTAGAAAATCTACAGCCTAACTCCAGCCCCAAAAGTCAGTGATCTAACACTTAGTCTTGATTCTGTGACCCTCTGGGGAGAACTCATCACTATTCTAGGCTCCTTTGTTTCGTTTGAGATATCCTTGTCCCTCTATCCCACCCCTCCTGCTGTCTTTTTGGATTACTCAGATCCTGATAAAATTGATTCTGTGTTTTGAAAGTCAAATACACTGGGTGATTTCTGTATACACTGTAAAGTTCTGCCGTTGCTCAACAGCCATAATAATCCTTCAGACCTCTGCAAAGCAGCTGTTCCATGAGAAAACTTAGTTCCTAAAGCTTTTTTAATGAGCATGGCACAGAAAGAACTGAAGGTGAGGTGAAGGTGCTGCTGAATTGGTCACAGATGGAAGCACTACTTATGAATGGGGATCAAATAATGAAGCCAAATTCTTACTCATTCAGATACAGTTTGCTCAGGTGCGCTAGGATTTGTGCATGTGAACACCCTCTGATTTGAAGCACTGTACTGTATTCATGGGGGTGGACACAACCGGTATCATGAAAGAGTGAACACAGTTTGTTGTAAGTGCCATATGTGGCATCTCAAAGCACTCCTATTAAATACTGTAGGAGGGGGGTACCAGGATAGCTCAGCAGGTTGAGTGCTCGCCTTGCAACCCCGAGGTCCGGGGATTGAATCCCGGCCCATGCAAACTGCCATGCAACTGGTAACCACCAGGATGGCATCAAAGGTTCTCACCTCCCATGTGGGAGACTCCCCAGTTCAATTTCTGCCCTGTGCGGCCCACATCTGATACCAATGTATGGAGTGGAATTCCATCACAACTAATGATGTGCGGCTGTGGAGACTGTTCTGGGCCCGCGCCCATTCTCTCTCTCTCTCTCTCTTTCTCTCTCTCTCTCTCTCTCTCTCTGAAACAATAAAATAAATTTAAAAGAAAGATTTATTTTTTAAAAAATACTGTAGGAGGTTGGAGTGGGCACATCAGGGAAGGCTTCATGAAAGGGCTGGCGTTTAGCCAGGCTTAGATGAATGCTTACGATGTGGACAAGTGATTATGGAAAAAGAAGTCAGCCCAGATGGAGAAAACTCCAAAAAAAGATAAGACCCAGTGTACTTTTTTTATTTCAGGTGAAAATGTAAATCTAAGAATCCTGGTCTATTAAGTCTATCATATTTCATCAATTTTTTATTTTTCACTTTTTAATATCTCTGAAATCAGAATGCATCGTACAATTAAGAGACTACATGCAAAGTTATGATAGTTTACTTAGGTATTTACCTGATGGCGAAGTAGAATAATCAATAAAGGAAATTCAGTAGGTAGTAGATAGTTGAAATACAAACCACAAATTAGATCTCTTTAAATACCACATGTAGCTTATTTTTTAAAGATGTCACTTATTTTTTTCAAAAGATAAGAAGTGGCCACTTCTTAATTCAGTAGGTAGTAGATAGTTGAAATACAAACCACAAATTAGATCTCTTTAAATACCACATGTAGCTTATTTTTTAAAGATGTCACATTTTTTTTCAAAAGATAAGAAGTGGCCACCTGAGTTTAACAAGTGGCAGTGGCTGGTATTTCTGTGGAAGAAAGAGTTTAACTTAGACCAGAGTGAGACAAGGTCCTGGGTTCTGTATTATTAAATATACAGTGGTGTGTGTAACAGTGAGCAAGCTGCTTTTTTCTGTGTTTATTTTCTGTTTATTCTCCTGAGGAAGGAATTGCTGGGGGTAGGGCAGCACCAGTCAACCTTCTAACAGTTTCCTCAGACCGCAAAACTTTTACTGACTTGTGTCTTGCTAGAGGCTATTGGCCGTGAGCATCCTAAGGTGATGAGGTGTAGCTCTGGCGATTCCATGAGTCATGTTTTCAGTATACATTGAAATGCGTTCCTAGGTAGAACTTGATGATGTCAAAGCTAGAAGGGTCTTTCACAGAACCAGACCCTTCAAGAGTCCAGCCTCAAGCTTCCATCCAGCGTTCTTTCCAGCATATTTGTTTCCTTCTGCTCCGGACTTGCACACTAGGGATTGGGAACTCTGGCTCATGGGCCAAAAACGCTACCACCTGTTTTTGCAACTCGAGTGTTATTGGTACACAACCACTCCCATCACTCAGTATACTGTCTATGGCTGCTTTTGTGCAGCAAAGGCAGAGCTGAATGGGTGCAGCAGAGGTGGTATGGCTGGCAAAGCAAATTGTTTACTAATTGACATTTTATAGAAACAGTTTGCTGCCCCCGCTCCTCCATTGTCACCTGGTCTGGTCAGCGTGCTTGGAATCACAGGCATCATGTAGGCTGTGCAAGTAAAAAACACTGTCCATCCTCTCAAGGAGTGACACACACTTTAAAGATTGAGGCATGCCGAGGGTGTGGGAAGAACAGAAACAGGTGATGTAAGAAAGGCGACAAGTTCTGGACTGGAGGCTTGTTTGCACTCCAGTCCGGAATGGTTACAATAACATCATCAACATAAATAAAACATAGCTAAGTAAAAGAAATTATTTCCCTGCATACTTGAATTATGTAGTTAGACCATTCATTCATTCAAAAATCATCATGTATCTCTATGTGCCATTTATTTTTCTAGGTGATGGGGTAGAGCGTCTCTAAACACCCAATGTTGCGTCTTTGTTGACATTGGCAGCCTCCCTCCTACTTTATGCATTAAACAAACTAAGCTCTTACTTTGGTTTTAACTAGAGGCAGCTAAATCTTAAAAAAAATAAAAATTTAAGTGACTTTGGCTTTCTCCTAAAGTTCTTCAATTCCATTAAAACCTGAGTGATACGACTTTCTGTCTGCATGTCCCTCCCTTCCTTGGCCTTAGTCCAAAACCTTGCTAAGGAAGCAAGATTCATTGGCCCACTGGTATATAATCCATTCATAGTCCCTTGTTTGCTATACAAAAGGGGGGACTTTGGAGGTCTGTACAGATCTGGTTGTTCCAAGTCCATGGAGAATATTTCTTCTCTTGTGCTTATCTCACAGCTTTTTCCTTAAGTCTCTCAATTTTCTTTGCAAACATGAACTTCAGGGTTTGTGAAGATGTCGTTGGTTGGTAGATCCTACCACACGTAAGACATAGACTCACACCCCCACCCCAGTCATGGTCTCTTCACTCCCAACCCTCATATAGCACACATCATGGCAATCTTTCAACTCCTTAAAGGGACTTTTAAAAAATATGTTGATTATCTCTCAAGGTTACATTTTTAACAGAAACAAAAAGATGCTAATCGGGAAGACATCAAGTCTCCTATATTGCTCATTTGTCACCAGACTAGAACAACGTACTCCTTGATTTGGTTGTATTGACTGGATGAGTCTTATAGGCACAGAAAATCAATCCTGGAAGCCTCTAATCTTAAATCAGATGAAGAAAACTAAGCCTGAGACTCCAGGGTAAGCATTTGGAGGCTAATTAGGGGAGGAGGGGAGGGGCAAGGACTTGGGGAAGTCACACTGTCCTCTTCCCTAGGCTCCTCCCCAGCAGTATTTAGTACCCATGAAATTGATTCACCTGAGGCTCTTGGACTTTTCCTTTTTTTTTCACAAATGAGCCTCAGTAGCAGCCTTGAAGGGAAAAGGGTGTCCTAAAAGAGAAACCTAAAGGGATTAGGATGGAAGCCATGACAGGCCGTTGTGGTAAAGTGTGGGTTGTGCAGGTGTGTGTGCACCTTCACATGCACTCGTAGGTGTGTAAACGTGTTTGGAGGAAAGCCTGGGGTTGTGGGATGTCTCCACAAGCCAGAGGGGCTCAGGGTTTTATAATAGCACCAGCTGAAAGAGCCACCACTCCCTCCTGCACTCTCAGACCCGGAGCCCCCTGCAGACCCTTATAGCCCAGAGCTCTGGCCCAGGGCCCTGACGGACAGTTGGCCTGGGGTGTTCCCAGGGAAGCAGCGTGGGCCTACGTCCTGGTTTCCCAAGCAAAGGTGCTTAAAGTCTCCGAGGTCTCGTTGCCTCATCCATAATAATGGAAGCCCCCATTTCTGGGCCCTTGAGTAGCAATGAGACACGATGTGAATATGTGCACAAGTAGGTTAATTACTACATGTTAGTGTTCCTCCTCGGCTTTATTTTTCTTTGCTCAATTTCAGGGATCTATAGAGAGTGAGCGGAGAGCAGTGGGTACAGCCAGCACCACCTCCCACCAGACCCAAAGGTCTGTGTCGGGGCGTTTGGTGATGCTGGTCTGCAGAGGGTGCCCCTTCAAGGAGATGATTTCCTTGACGATTAACCTCCGTACTCCCTCTCTCCTGCTCTGGGTCTTTGCCCACTGTCCATCTTTGGAGGAGATGGATGAGCACTCTGGGGAGGGGCAGGAAGGGCCCCTCACTCCAACAGGACCGTCTGGAGTGGCGCTCTGACCTCTCACACTCTGGCCGAGTCACCATTCTTCATTTTCACTGTGAACTACTGAGAGAAACCAGCGTGCCCTGAAAGAGAAGGACAATTCAGGACGATGTTTTTAAAAAAGGTAAACCAGCAGTACAGTGGCTGCATGGAAAATAATAGAAAGGGCTTGAGGAGACAGGAAGTTCCAGTTTGTTGGAGGGTACACATTCCTGTAATACCGCGCCACTACCTCCCGGCCGTCCTGGGATGCCCACTGTGCAAAAGCAGGGGCTGGGTGGGGCTGGGTTCCAGCTACAGGCTCAGGCCCCGCTGTCAGGCTTGAGTTGCTGATGCCGGCATTGCCCAGCCTCGCCCCACACCTTCTGCACCCAGAGGTGAAAAGCGCCAGCCTTGTTTGCCGCTCACTGTGCTCCCTTGCCCCGAGGAAGCCAGAAAGCCTAGATCTGTGTTCTCTGCCTGAACTTCTCCCGCCCACAGCTTTTGCCACTGTGCACATATGGTTTCTGTTTTCCTAAAGCCACAGCAAAACACGAGTAATTATCCATTATAAACACGCCTCTGTGCATCAAAACAGGGTTAGCTGCACTGTTAACAGAAGTTAACTGTCAACTTTTTGCTTCTAGGTAATGGCTTTTCTGAAAGAGTAAGGCAAAATAAAAACTGGGTTGCAGATTCTCCTTGCATGTTGTAAATCCCGTGTTTCTATCTATAAGCAGGGTTTCTCAAGCTTGGCACTGTGGATATTTGGGCCCAATAATTCTTTGATGTGAGGCATTGTCCTGTGCATTATAAAATATTTAGCAGCACCCCCAGCCTCAACCCACTAGTTGCCAGTAGCATGCTCCACCCCAGTTGTGACAAATGAAATTGTCTCCAAACATTGCCATATACCCCATAAGGTACAAGATTGCCCCTCGTTTAGAAGCACTGTCATGATACAGAGTAGCAAAATGTTTTTTGCATGTCACTTACCTGTTTTGTCACTCAGTCTGAAATTAATTTATTAATTTTTCATAATGTGAAGAAATTAAACAGGGACACTCACCCTGTTTTTGTTGGAGATTATACCCACAGAACTCCGGTTTATAGACCTTCATTTAAAATTCCATTTGGGCAGTAAAAACAACATGAAATTACTCTCTTAGAAGTTTTCCCAAAATTTAAATTAACCATTGTCATTAAAGATTCTCTCTGTCAATAGCTTGACTTCCCACTCAGATTTTATAAATATGTTTGGTCTAGCATGGTTTTGGTTTTTTTTTTCATTGGAAATCTTGTTGGTTATGTGTGAATTGCCAATCTTTTTTTACAACCTCTGCTCAATGAGCTTATACAATGAGTTTCTGGTAAGAGACCGATGTGGGAGTGAAAATATTTCTCCCAAACCACAGGAAGGGATTTTTTTTTTTTTACAATGCCTTTTAGCTGCGGATACCCAACGTACCTCACCCAGCAGGAAAGAGAGAGCTCTCTCTTTCTGCAATTGGAAAATGACACTTCACTTGAGCTAAACCCTTTCATAAACTCCCTCTCATGGAAGAGAAAATCCAAACAGTGGACATTTGTTTAAAAATACCCACTTGCCTTGATATAGAAGGCCCTTTAGTGTAGGAGAAATGCACTTAAAATTAATGAATACTGTGTGATATAAAATTTTTTTCATGTGCATGTTCAAGTGTTTTGTAATGGGATAAACTTCTGTTCATAGAGTTTGATGAGTTTTGTTCTATAGCGTTGAACATTTTCATTGATGATCAAACAATACTGTATCTCAGAGAACAGACTGATGGTGACCAGAGGGACAGGGTTTGGGGATGGGCAAAAGGGGGTGGGGGCAGGGGTGTAAAAGGTACAAACTTCCAGTTATAAAATAAATATGTCCTGGGTATGGAATGTACAGCATGGTGACTATAGTCAATAATATTGTAGCACATATAATTGAAGTTGCCAAGAGAGTAAATCACATGCACACAAAAATTATGACTTTGTATGGTGATTTATTGTGTGTTCATTTTGCAACCTATAGTAATATCAAGTCATTATGTAATGTTATATGCCTGAAACTAATATTGTAACGTTACATGTCATTTATAACTCAATTTAAAAAAAAGAGAGAGAAAGAACATTGTTACCTGTGCAGACATGAGTCTGACAAAGCTGATAATTTGCAGGTAGGCCGTGGTCACAGCCTCTAGAGGACCTAGGGAGGGAAGAAGAATTGGCCTTTTATTTAATTGAAATCTTAAAAACAAAAATAACTCATAAGGTTTGTACTTCACATGTAAAAAACGAAAAGAAAAAAGAAGGAAAAACTTGTGTGGTCAAGCAGTTATTTTTATCATCTGGCATAATTTTTAACTAAAGAAACAAAACAATCAATACTGTTGTAAAAGGCACTTATACTCTGAGCTTGAAACAACTGCTTCATGCCACAGAATTCCTGTTGCTACCTCCGTTGGTGGACTGAGTAATTCAATACGTCTTGAATGTCAACATATTTTTATTACTCAGCCAAAGTTTGCTTTGATGGATGAAAAGCCATTTTCAGTGATCATTCGGCAGCTGGTTTGGGGTTATTTTCACATTTATGAGAGGGAAAAGTTTACAAGATACAAATGTTCATTAAACTCAAAAAGACTATTCTCTTTTAGCCCACTTTTCATTTACCAAACAAAAGATCAGATAACCTTGTAGATCTTTTTTAGTAAATGGTTTACATGAAGGTCCTAGCTGGATGCCTCTGAAAAACCAGCATGGTATCCCAGTGCTGGTAAATTGATTCACCTGAGGCTCATGGACTTTTCTTTCTTTTACAAATGAGCCTCAGTAGCAACCTTGACAGGAAAAGGGTGTCCTAAAAGAGACCAGTCCACATGTTACCATCTTATGAGAACAAGATTGTACCAAGACAGTAAAAGAGAAGTAACTGAAACAAAGAAAGTGAAAATCTTAGTGCAAATGTGGACGGAAGGAGAACCAGCCACTTGAAGTTTTAAGCCTGAGCCAAGGAGTCTGCCAGAATATTGCTCTCTCCTTCATATGGGCACAATTTTTGTATATCAGAATACAATAGACAGCCCGGAAGTTTGTGTATTAAATTCTATTACTATGAATACTCTAGAGAATCACATTCCCAGTTCTAGATGCATCCAAAGGTGTCATGGGGCCTCTTTGTGGTAAAAATGATTTAACTTCGTAGGAAACAGAGGAGTTGTGCATAACCCCCACTCCTTGTAACGCCTACTTACCGACATTTTGTGTGATACTATTTGTTTTGTCAGATGTTTTCCAGTAGGAGGAAACTGTGGGAAATGAAAGTGTATCTGCCATTCTGTTGGCAGGACAAAAACTGGACAATTAAACCAGAATTCAGTTCTGAATTTTCCATTTGCAAGACAAAGGTGAGGGTGGGGGGTTAAGATACTTTGCCTACCGTATTTTCTGGCGTATAAGACAACCCCCTAATTTTACAGTTAAAACATAGGTTTAGGCCTATATTCGCTGTATAAGACTACCCCCTACTTCCGAGGCTGTAGTCTTATACAGCGAATATAGGCCTAAACCTATGTTTTAACTGTAAAATTAGGGGGTCGTCTTATACGCCCGGTCGTCTTATACGCCGGAAAATACGGTATATCACTGCTTTACGTAGAAACTAGAGTCGTTCTCCTTCTGGAACTAGGTTATTCTCAGTCTGCAGTAGTGTAACACCTGCTTGTCAAGGATGCTAGGATTTGTCCCCCTGCTCTCTGCCCCCAACTCAGCCCACCCTCTGGCCCTCTAGCAATAAGGACACAGCAACAGGTAGGGGTCGTGATAGAAGGGGCTGGCCAGCTTCCGTTAAACTTGTTCTGTTAAGAACAACACTTGTTCTTTCCTAAAACATAATAAATCACACATTACATTAATTTTTTTAATGATTTATCACAATTTATGTTTGAGGGTAGTGGTTAAGAAAAAGGGCTAATGCTATCTTTTCAGAATGAATCCTTCCAAAATGCATTGTTCCCTATTGATCATACCTTATACAGTCATACCTTGGGACTCAACTGCTTTGAAACTCGTCACATTTGGTACTAGAGGCATTTTGACGTGAAAATTTTGTCCCGGTACTTGTGAATAGTTTGATACTCATTGCACCTCCCAGAACCAATTCACGATAAATACCAAGGTACCACTGTAATTTTTTTTCTTTTTTTGGTTATTAAATTCATTGGGATGACATTGGTTCATAAAATTATATAGGTTTCACATTAATTTTTAGACACAGATAATCAGAGAAAAAGAATCCAGTAAGAGATAGGAAAGATTTATGGGTAGTTCCTTGAAAGATTAAGCCTCCTGGAAAATGCCACATTTTTTGCCGGTTCAGAGAAAAGGCTAGATTTCACAAAGGATGTGCTAACCAGCGTTAAACCTAGTTCTGGAAAGTCCTCTAACATTTTCCAAATACATACCTGTTAACCAGCTTCTGTGAGAACAGAAATCGCATCGGAGTGTGGCATATTATGGGCTTCAGAGTCATACAGAGCCTGGGGTCGTACCTGTGTCTTATGAGCTGTGCCCATTGAGTGTATTACCAAGCCCTCTAAGCACCAGCTTTGTTGTCCATAAAACACCTGCCTCATCAGGTGTCACAGGGTCAGGTGCAACTGTGCTTGCAGAATACACAGCACAGTGACTGCAAAGAGCACCGATAAATATCACTGTTAGTTTCATTGCTTTCTCTTCACTCACATTATCACTCATCCAATAATCCTATAAAGGAAGTGTTGTTATTCCCATTTCATAAGTGAGGAAACGGAACCTCAGGAAGACTTAAGAAAGTACCCAAGGTGACCTGACTCCATTCCCGTTGTAAGTGTACGCCTGTGGGTGTGCTTATTTCTCTGGGAGGTGAACGTGTTGGCTCTAAGATACTCCAAATCCAGCCCAGACACTCCCCGCCCCAGGTCTCCCAGGTCTCGCCCAGCATAAGGAAGTCAGCACATTGTGTTGCCGGAGCCCCAGAGTTCAAACCCCGGGGACCGCAGGCATTAGAGGATTAAAATAATGCATGGAAAATGTCAAGAACGTGCACAGCATTCAGTAATTAATCATTTATTAGCTGCCATTCTGTCTCATGCGTATCAAACCTCCCAGAATCAACAGTGCACACCTGGAGATTGGGGTCTCTTATTCTCATCTGGGGGCCAGTCTAACATCAGCTAGACCTCGAAAGTACCTGTCTATTCCCACCCACCTATCAAGTCTCTACTAGAAGGTAAATGGCACAAACCCAGAAAGCACAAGAAAAGGAAAGGCATGCAGTATATGTCTTCTCTTTGAATTTGCCAACCCACAGCTAAAAGACAAGGCCTAGCACAGTACCTGGCCTGTACTAATTCCCTTAATAAATATTGTTACCTAAGTGAATGATCAAACATCAGTTGTACAAGTGGAAAATGGATTTGGGACACTGGGTTTCTTTCTACTCTGATTCTATTACAATAAAACAATTTTAAAGATCTCCAGAATATGCTAGAATAAGATCTGTATTTTTTTTTTAAACCATGCTGGTCACAGTTTTCATGGTCACAGTCACCAAACCGCATCATTTTTCTTTTCTGACAGCCTTTTATACATCACGCTTTTATTTCTGCTATTTTTTTTATCCAAAGCCATCTTCTCATCTTGCAGTCAGTATCTCTCTCTGACACCAAAGTCATCTGAGCACCATAGTTATAGCACACTGCTGTCTCTGGGACATGGGGACGCACTGGCTGCCCTATCCTGCCAGCCCACTTTTAGAGCCCGCTTCAGAGCTGACACATGTACAGTTAGAGCTGGCTCTCCGGCTCTTCTGTAGGCTCTGCTCACATTCACGTCATTGATCATGACCGTAGACAAGTCACTTCCTCTCTCCAGGTCACTGTATCCCCATCTATGGAAGGAGGCGTTTGGCCTGGATGGTCTCTAAGTCATCCACAGGTGAAAGGCCTTCACCAACACGGTCCCACAGGCCTCTCTGGGCTGTGGTCTCCTCCCTATCAAACAAGGAAGTTAGTCCATCCAAAGTAGGCAAAAGCACTTACTTACTAAACTATTTTCTGATTCTTGTTCTTAGGGCCTCAACAAGAAACATTTTCAACAGTGTTTTCTTGCCCTTTTCCTCTGTAGATTGTAGACTGCTTTGGGATTACGTCTATCAGTTGCTTTCTGACAGCCGGTACGAAAACTTCATCCGATGGGAGGACAAAGAATCCAAAATATTCCGGATAGTGGATCCCAATGGACTGGCTCGACTGTGGGGAAACCATAAGGTAAAGGGCACCAGATACTTGCTCTGTAAACTAGCGCCAAAATAAAGGCTTTGTCCCGGGGCTGGAGGATAATTGTCTGTCTTCTGCTTCCTAAGTCTGCTCGTAATTATTTAGTGCCTTCCTTACTGGGCAAACAATTAGACAGTTGCAAAGGGAAGGAGATAATTAAAGATGCCCCTTTGCGTTTGTTACTGATGTCAGAAGCCAATTAACTCAGCATATCCCAGTCTGATAGGGCTGAGGTCTGAGTCACCGCCACTCCCATCCCTTGACCTGGCCCTGCCACCATCACTGGGAACAGGGTAACAGGGAAGTGCTGTGGGGCTCTCAGACTCACAAGGGAGCTTTGGGAAGTGTCGCTTCTGTTCTGCTTAGTTAGAAACTCCCATGTTCCCAAAAGACCATTCCTACGTGGAAAATACTTACATTCTGACCTTAAAACATCCCCCTTGACAAGCAGATAGTGCAAGAAGTAGGATTGCCTCACAGTTTTGCACACTGGAGCAAGGGAATGGAATTTAAAAGGGAGTCAGGAAAACTGCTCAAGTGTATAGGTGTAAAAAGTGGATAAAACAACCAAAAGGTCCACCAACAGATGAGCGGATAAAGAAACTGGTCAGTGCATACAATGGAATATTACTCAGCCTTAAATAAAAAAGAAGGAAATTCTGCAATGTATGACCTTGAGGACACTATGCTAAGTGTAACAAGATAGTCACAGGACAGATCCTGTCTGAGTCCACTCACATGTAGTATCTGAAATAGGCAAATTCATTAAATCAGTGAGGGGACGGGTTTTGCCAGGGATTGTGGTGGGGAAAGAGAAATGGGGAATTACTGATCAATGGGCATGAAGTTTCTATTAAGCAAGATAAGTTCTAGAGGCCTGCTGTACAACATTGTGTCAATAGTTAACACTACTATTGTATTATGCACTTAAAATTTTAAGAGAGTAGATCTCATGTTAAATATTCTTACCACAATAAAATAAAGTAAAATAAATACCGTATTTTCCGGCGTATAAGATGACCGGGCGTATAAGACGACCCCCTAATTTTACAGTTAAAACATAGGTTTAGGCCTATATTCGCTGTATAAGACTACCCCCCACTTCCGAGGCTGTAGTCTTATACAGCGAATATAGGCCTAAACCTATGTTTTAACTGTAAAATTAGGGGGTCATCTTATACGCCCGGTCGTCTTATACGCCAGAAAATACAGTAGAGCAAAGAGTTCCTCTCCTTGCCCCGCCCCCCCAATAAATAAATAAATAAATTTATATTCCTACTGAAATTTTTTAAACATGCAAGTAACCTTGATCCAGGCCTGACCATAGACAGGTGGATGTGGGCAAAGCCGGCAAGGCACTGGGGGGGCACAACACCCAGTCCGCCAAATGAGAGGGACACAGCCCAGCTGCAGCCTTCAAGGACCTCATGCAGGCCGTGACTAAATATGGCAGGGCCGGCTGACAGACACTTGGCTATGTGAGTCAGAGAAACAGCCCTCCTAATTCCCACACTGGGCCATAGCCCTGGGGCTTGGAACCACTGTATTCCACGACAGGAATTTAAACAAATCTCTTCCTTAAAATGACAAAACAGACACATAGTTTGAGAAACGTTACCACAACCCAAAAAAAATAAAAAGGAAAAGAAATTCTCTGTGGGTCAGAAGGTGATGGATGGCCCACAGATAGTGGGGAACCGGCAGGAAGTTCCTTGAGTCTAGCAGAGTGCAATCTTGGGAAAGGAAATTCAGGAGGTTGCTGTGGGATATGCTTTATTAGCTCGGCTCCCAGCTTCTGCACAGGGTGATTCACTTGAGGGGAGAGATCTTGGCAACTGCCCATGTAAAAGAAAGGGGTGGGAGCTAATGGGCCTAGAAGGCAGCAGATTAGCAGGTAGCTTTCCCTAACTGGCAGAGCCGCATGAGCAGCCGAAAAGCTTTTATTTGAATAGCTCCCCCAGCGCCTTTTCTGAGGTTCATTTCATTGTGTCTTTGTGCTTTTTTTTTTTTTTCTCTCTCTCTCTTCCTCCTTTGAACAAACAGAACAGAACAAACATGACCTATGAGAAAATGTCCAGGGCCCTGCGCCACTACTACAAACTAAACATTATCAGGAAGGAGCCAGGACAAAGGCTTTTGTTCAGGTATGACTTCCTTTTTCTCCTTTCCTTCTTTTGGGAGGGTACTGTTTTCTTTAAATAAGAGGGAGGAGGGAGACTGTTAAGATCTCTGCCTGCCTACCTGATAGTCAAAGCCATTGTTGCTACAGATTGGATACAGGTGCTGGTTTTGTTAGAATTTAAGAAAAAAAATAATTGTTTTTACGTACACTGTGTACTACAGTAAAACCAAAATCTGACTCACTTTTAAAGTAATGCAGTGATCAGATAGCACTATGTGGCGTTAACATCCAGTGTAGTTAAAGGGAGCAGACTCACATTTGAGTGGCAAAGCAAGGAATTAAAATTAAAATTTCAGGTTACCTATTCCATAAGCTGGTTTTTGAACCAGTGTTTATCAGATTGCAGTCGTGACCCATTAGTGAATCATGAAGTTGAGTTAATGAGTCAGTCACAACTTTTTTTAATGAAATAGAACAATTGATTAGGCTAGGATAGAGTTGAAAATATCAAACTATTACATGAAATTAAGAATGACCATTGATTCGTGAAAATTTTGTTTCAGGGATGTGCATGTGAGAGAAAGAAAGTATGTGTGTGTGTGTGTGTGTGTGTGTGTGTGTGTGTGTGTGTGTATGTGCCCGTGCACACGTGTGATGATGTAAAATGTAATTATTATAATCTATCATACTTAGAAAAGTCTGAAAACTGCTGCACTAGACATTTCTCTGCCCAGAACTCAAAGCTAATGAGTTCCAACCATGTCATCTACCACATAGATGGTGAATCAAGTATGAATACTATGTGAGCGAGGAGAAAAAATTAGAGGCGGAGGAAGAAAGGATCTAAAGCACCAATCAGAAGAGGTAGAATACTGGTGTTCACTGGTAATAGTTGATGGTTGAGACCAAGTGAAGGTTGGGAAAAAATGGCATCAACAAACACAACCTTAGGTTTTAGGTTTTGGCAGGTGGAACAGAAAAGAGTGACAGATGGGGTGAGATACAGATTTGGAATTATATATGTATAGGTAGAAAATGACACTGTATGAGTAGATGAGCTGACTGGGATGAGTACTTATTGGAAAGAACTGAGAACCTAGGTTTTAGCATTGGGGAGGTGTGGTAATTTAAGGATAGTAAAAATAATTGAGATTTTTCAGGAGAAAGAGAAAAGGCTGTTCAAGAAATGGAAATGGAAGGGAATGAAGTTAAAAAAAAAAAAGAACACTCCTTTCTCTGGCTCTGCTAATACTTCCTTTCATCCTTCCCCCTAAACTTGGTCCTTGGCTCCTATTCTTCCTGCTCTACACTTTTTTCTGGATGAATTGATCCCATTACTACCTTGAGTTATCACTTGAATGGTTAGACTCCTAAGTCTCTATATACAGCTCTAAAATCTTTCTGTAATTCCAAATCTGAATTTCCAGAAGCTTCTTGTAGGACATGTCCACTTAAATATCATATCAGTAACTCAAACATGAAATATTCAAGACAGACCTTCATATACTAGAATCTTTCCCTCTAAACCCCTCAGAATTCTTATTTCTCAACAGTGGCATCATTGCTGTTTTAAGCAACCAGCCTTGACACTGGAGTTACCTGTGACCCTTCCTATATCCAAGTCAGTCATTGTGCTGGGTTGTCCATTGGGTCTTTATTACCATTCTCACTCCATTCTATTAACTACACTGGATGTTAATGCCACATAGTGCTATTTGATCACTGCATTACTTTAAAGGTGAATCAGATTTTGATTTTACAGGGGCTAGAAGCCTAGGAACTACATTTCCCAAGATTTCTTACCAACAAGATCAAGATTGGAGGGGAAGCCGGGATGGCTCAGTGGGTTAAGCGCTCACTTTGCAGCGCCGGGGACCGGGGATCAAATCCTGGCCCCGGCCCGTGCGGAACCATATGCTGAACTGGGAGCTCCCCCAGTTCAGTTCTCTCTCTGTCTCTGTCTCACTCTCTGTCAAAAATAAATAAATAAAAATGAAAAAAGTTTAAAGATCAAGGTTGGAGTCACCAATGACAAGCACTTTCTTGAGATTTGGAACATGAAAGACAAGCAAAAGCATTATTATTGCTTCCCTTGCAATGGTGACTGTTATCTAGACTTCATGATTTACACCCAGATAATTCAACGTTCTTTTTATACCTCTGGTCCACTCTCCTACTTCTCAAATGTACATTGCCAGCTGCCCTACAACACTAATATGATTCCTATGCCAGAAACAGATATCCCTTTAACTTTGACTATTTTTTTTTTTTTTTTTTTTTTTTTTTAAAAGG
>PVKE010001868.1:0-91294 GCA_004027555.1 Craseonycteris thonglongyai
TCAGAGGTATGGAAGAGGGCCATATGGCAAGAGCTGTGCCTGCCAAAGAAAGTAGTCACCTCCAGAATCTTGGTCCAGCAGGTATGGAGTGACACAACCTTTTTCTCCTTTTGCTCTGTACTTTCTTGCTCTTTATTTATTTATTTTTTTTAAGATTTATTTTATTGATTTTTGACAGAGAGAAACAGAGACAGAGAGACAGAGAGAAGGGGAGGGCCCAGAGCTGTCTCCATAGTTGACATTAATTTTTCCATATAGTTTCACTGCACAGGTGGGCACAGGGCTGCACAGGGCAGGAACTGGGCCGGGAGCCTCCCACATAGGTCCCAGCAAGAACTGAACTGGGGGACACCCAGTTCAGCATGTGGGTCCGCATGAGCCGGGATTCGATCCTCCGTCTCCAGTGCTTCAAAGCGAGCTCTTAACCCGCTGAGCCATCTCAGCTTTCCCATTGCTCTTTATTTTTGTTAAACATTTTCTTCAGCGGTCTCATAGTCATTGGTTGTCTGTACATGCTTAAGGTTGAGACTGAAAAGCTGATTAGGAGCTCTGAGTGCCTGTGAAAAATGTGATGCATGGGTGATGTGATGAGGACTTGTACATCTGGAAACTAATTGTTACCAACCAATGTCACCCCATTAAATTTAACAATTAAAAAAAAAAAAAGGATTGGATTTGAGCTACACTGTAGGGTGATCTGGGGCAGCAGTTTATTGAGGAATCTTCACTGTCAGTATTCCTAGGTTCTTTCTCTTGACTAGTCATGTTTCTTTTACAGTAATGTTTTTGTAGCTGCCTCACCTTAGAGACGAAAAGTGTCTGGGAGCCTAGTGGGACAAAAAAAACCCCTAAATCTTCTGTTTTCAGCATTTAAGTAGCAAAGGTTACTGAATCCTCTGTTTTCTATGAGTTAAACATATATAAGCTGTACCAGAAATCCCCAAGTTCAGGGAATAAATATTAAGTAATTGACCAGAGTGCCAGAGGGCACATCACTCAGTGTTAAATAAGGCTATACATTTTCCTCTGATCACTGCTTTAGCTGAATCTGAAATATTTTCTAATTTTCTTATAACTTGTCTTTGACCTATGAGGTATTTTGAAGTGTGTTGTCTGTAATTTTCAAGTGTTGGGGATTTTGCAGGTACCTTTCTGTAATTGGTACATAATTTAATTTCATTTTGGTTAGTGTTTATATTTTTTTATGATTTTGATCCTTTTGAATTGATTAAGACTTGTTTTATGGCCCCATATGTGGTCCATTTTGATAAATTCCATATGCACTTGAAAAGAATATATATTGTATAGTTAAGGATGGAGTATCTTCCAAATATCAATTTAGTAAAGTTTGTGGTAATGTTTAATTATTTTGTGTTTCTATAGATTTTTCTGTCAACCTGTTTAATTACTAAGAAAAGAGTGTGAAAATCCCCAAATATAATTGTGAATTTATATATTTCTCAGTTAAGTTCTGATAGTTTTACTTCATGTATTTTGAAGTTCTGTTACTGAGTACAAAAAAATTTAGGATTGTTATACCTTTTTTGATGAATTGACTCCTTTATCAAATGAAATTTCTTCTCTTTATTTGTGGTAACATATCTCATTTTGAAGTTTATATTGTCTGATGTTAATATAGGCACTTAAGCTTTCTGTGATTAGTGTTTTTATTATATAACATTTTTCATCCTTCTAGTGCTAATGTATTTGTGATTATTATATTTAAATCATTTTTTGTAGGTAGGATATAACTGAGTCTTCGTTATTGATTCAGTCTGATAAACTCTGACTTTAAATTGGAGGTTTTAGGTGATTTATATTTAATATAACTATCACTATGGTTGAATTTTAATCTACCTTCCAATTGTTCTCTCTTCCCATTTACATAATTTTCTATCTACTTTTGGATTGACTACTTTCTAGGATTATATATTATATCTACTTTTGGAGCTACCATTGAAAAGAACTGGTTACTCTTGAGTTTATAATAGTCAACTTTAATTTATCTCCATCTATTTTCAAATAATATCACACCATGTTTCATAAATATATAAATCTTATAACAGAATATTTATATTTTTCCTTCTCAGCTGTTATGCTATTTTTTTTATTGTTAAATTTATTGGGGTGACATTGATTGATATCAATTACATTGTTTCCAGGTGTACAATTCTACATTATATTGTCTATATGTGCTCACCACCCAAAATCAGCTCACCTTCCATCACCGTATGTTTGATTCCCCCTCTCTAGTTCCCCCCACCCATCTCTCCTACCCACTCTCCCTTACCCTCTATTATAGTCAACATTTTATATCTACATATGTTATAAACCCCACAGTATATTGTTCTTTGCTTCACTTAGTTTTAAATAGCTTCAATAGTGAGAAAAATTTCTGGTGTACTTACTCACATGTTTATTACTTTTGGTATTTTCCAAACTTTTTTTTTTTTTTTTTTTATATCTTTTTATATTTATAGAGAGTAATTATTTTATCTTCAGTACATATTTATTTTTATTATTTTACTTTTGACAGATAGAGAGAGAGACAGAGACAGAGACAGCTAGAGAACCGAACTGTGGGAACTCCCCAGTTCAGCATGTGGGTCTGCCTGGGCCGGAGCCGGGATTCGATCCTCGGTCCTCGGGGCTTCAAAGCGAGCGCTCAACCCGCTGAGTCGTCCCGGCTTTCCCAATTTTCCAAACTTTCTTCTGGTGTTTTTTAATTTTTTTCCTTTTGCCTGAAAAAAGTTATTAATACTTTCTGTAGTTTAAGTCAGCTGGAGATGTGTTATTTAGGTTTTTGTTGTCTGAAAAAGTCTTTGTTTTTTTTTTTCATTTTAGAAAATATTTTTGCTGGATGAAAAATTCTAGGTTGGCTTTTTAAATCTCTCAACTTTCAGCACTCCTCTCCCCTGGCACTTTTTATCTTTTCTGTACTTTAAAGTTATCATTTTTTTGGCTTGCATGTCTGACAAGAAGTATGTAACAGTATTTTTCTTTGATTTTCTATAATGCTATTGCCTTTGCTCTGCTTTAGCAATATTCTTTTTATCACTGGTTTTCAACAATTTTATTTACTATGGTTTTGTGTGTGTGTGTCCCCCTTAAGGTTCATTAACCTTCTTTGATTTGTGGGTGTATAATTTTTCATCAAATTTGAAGAATTCTAGCCAATATTTTTAAAAATATTTTTTGTCTCTTCTAGACCCCTACCTCTAATCTTATATGTGTTAGACTGCTAGATAATGAATGCTGCAGAGGTCATTGGTTCCATTAATGATATTCAGTCCAGAAATCACCTCTTAGCCTGGGAAATTAGACTGATCTCATTTGTTTTACTCCTCTCAAAGATTATAATACTTGCTATTGAATATCCAAAAATAGTGTTGCCTATATTTTGTTTAGTTTCTAGTTGTTTATGACAGGAGGTTAATTCCAGGCTCTGTTTTTAGAACCTAGTTGTACTACTTACTCTTTGACCCCGGGCAAAGTGAACTGTTCTGTTTCATTAATTTTCTCATTAAAATGGGGTTACTTTATAACTACCTTGCAGGATCATTATGAAGATTCTTGATAATGGCTAATGTATATAAAATGTGGGAGTTATAGTAAATATCCCATATGTAGGACATCACTCACCCTTAAGAAAATAGATTTGGGGAAAAAGAAAGTGATAAATCAGGCCTCAGCTGAGGCTTTTGGGGTAAAGTGCAGGGCTCCTCCTTAGTACTAATGCCTGTTGGAAGAAGGAAGATAGAAAAACTCTGGTGCCTAAGACATCTTGGTGCAAAGGGGCCACTAAAGAATCAAACTGTTTCAGGGAGTCCACTTCTTACTTAGCTTCTCTGCTGAAAAACTTATTACTTCAGTTCCTAACCACTAAGCAGACAAGATAATTTTCAAGCCTCTCTGGTTAGGAGGACAAAAGCTATGGATAGACCTCTAGACCAGCCCCATTTGCTTTGTGAAGTCAGTTGTTGGTCAGATAGTTGAGATGGAGCTAAGGCTAAGGTGGGAACTAGTTCTATTATATGACAGTCTCTCTCAGAATTTAATATTAGAAAAACCGTTGTCAGCCCTGATGGATAAGTATGTGTCTTTCTTTTGCTAATATGAGTGAAATAACTGAATGTTCTTGCTTTGCTTGGAAAGACACTTAAAGTCGTATTTTGTTCTTAATCTCTTATATATTTACACTTAATATTGGCATATTGTCTTTTTTTTCTTTGTATTAATCTTGTTATGTATATGTAGTTTTTTGACTGTCTTAAGATTAGTCTTTTTTGGAAGGAAATTATTGAAGTCATTCATTATATGTATTTTTAATCTAAGACTTGGTTTTCTGCAGTTATTTATTTGTTTTATTCTACCTTCTCAGCTATTAAAGTAACTAGTAATTATATGACATCTCTTCAAGAATTGGTTTCCCCAATGGGGCAACTATCCCTATAATAACTGAAATGATGTGACATAAAAAGGAAAAATTTGGGGGAAGCTGGGATGGCTCAGTGGGTTGAGTGCTTGCTTTGCAACCCTGAAGTCCCAGGATCAAATCCTGGTCCTGGCCTGTGGGAACCCATATGCTGAACTGGGGTGTGGCCCCTAGTTTGGTTCTCACCTGGACAAGCCTCCCATGTGGGAGACCCCTGGTTCAGTTCTTGTCAGGGCCCCACACAGGAGGTCCCAAATGGTTTCTGCCCTGCACAGCCCTGTGCCCACTTGTGGAGTGCAACTATATAGAAAACTAATGACATACAATTATGGAGACTGCTCTGGGCCCTCCCCCTTCTCTCTGTATCTCTCTGTCTGTCTGTCTCTCTCTGTCAGAAAGAAAAACAAACACAAAAAACAATAAAAATAAATCTTTAAAAAGGAAAAATGTTATGCAAGTTTCTTTATAATGAATGCTATAAGAAATATTTTTCTATTCTTGTTCTTCAAGTCAATAATATTTTTTGTTGATAAGTATGTTCATTATGATGAAAATATAAAACAATTTTTATCACTTAGGAATTGAAATACCAACATCTAATTTCTTCAACATTTATCATTTTTATTTTTTAAAGATTTATTTTATTGTTTGAGAGAAGATGAGGGGGGGTGGGGAGGGCCCAGAGCAGTCTCCATAGTTGCACATCATTACTTGTGACATTGTTTCATTCCACACAGATGGATGTGGGGCTATGTGGGGCAGGAACCAAAAAGAGGGCCTCTCACATGGGAGGCTAGAACCTTTGCCACCATCCTAGTGCTTGTGCTTCAGTTCAGCATATGGTTTTGAATGGGCCAGGGCTGGAATTCAATCCCCAGACCTTGCGATTGCAAGGCAAGCAGTCAACCAGCTGAGCTATCCTGGCACCCCATCCTCAGCATTTATTATCTGAGAATGGACAGAGACTCTTAATGTTCCAGTGAATCCTACAGCTTTCCAGATTTGGTTCTTTTTTGGTCTTTTCTGCACCAAATCTTAGATGCATCTCCTCCTACCTTCTATCCAGTCTTAACCACGGTGACTCAGCCTCACTCCTGCTACTTTAAATACCGGTACATGGCCCTATTTTTCAGGTGTTAAAATATTCAGTATCACTTCAGCCATAGATGAGTCTTAATTTGAGTAATACTTGCCACTCACCTCATATCTATATTCTTCACAGGAAAGGATTGTGGAAAGAGGTTCATGTAATCATCATAACAATATATATTTGTGTACCTCTTCAAAATGTGATTTTATTTAAAGCTTTGCCTATAAATAATTTTATTCATGGCTCTAGGCTCATGTGTTTGACTGTCATAGGGTGTCTGTGAAGGGCCCTGAGGAACTGCTCTTTTTTGTAGATGATCAGCCACTTACTTGGAGCTATTGCATTTGACAATGTGGATTCTATTTTTGGGACTTGAACAGATTTGGGATCTACTGCACTGAAGTGCTACTGCGAATTCTTATGAACTTAATTATTCTTCTCTTTATCACCTTTGACAAAAAATAGTGTTTACTGTGAGCATGTAAAGTTTAATATGCCCTCCTTACATACAGGTCTTTTTACTTAAGACAGGAGTTATTTACATCTCTCGTCAATACATTATCCCTAGCCCAGGAAAAGCTTCCTGGAAGAAAACAATTTTGAGCACAGTTCAATGTCAAGTGTATTCTTATTGTTTTCATTTTATTAATGAGGAAATAAAGATTCAGGAAGGTTTAGTAATTCCACCACAGTCAAACAATTAGTAAAGGTCACAGTCAAAAATTGAACCCATCTGTTAAACCATTCACATCTGCTTCTTTCTCAGACCTCAATATTCCCATCTGTGGATTGGCAATAATGTTCTTCTCTAAATAGCATGAAAGATTTTCCTAGAACCTAGATTTTAATTCTGCCTTTGCCACTAGTTGGGTATGTTGGAAATATAATCTTCCTGGGTTTCAGCTCCCTCAACTATAAAATGAGCTGGTAGATGGAGAGATATACAAGATTCCTTCCAACTCTAATTTCTGTTTCATCTGAATTTATGTATCAACAACATGGCATTTGCTGATAGATATGGAGACTTTTCTCATGGATTCTGAAATTGACATAGCCCCCTTTCCAGTCTTTTCTACTTCCTGATCTACTGATAGCCTTCCACTGCCTCTCTACACCTTCCACCTGTCTGCTCTGGCTCATCATTTCTCTCTCTCTACATACTTCTAGCAAGGAGGATTAGTGGCTGGGATGGATAGATAGGCTGCTTTCTCAGAATTATATCTCCCTAGCTGGTTTAGTGACATGGTATCATTTACCATCCCTAGAAATGAAAATGAGAGCAGTAAAAATAGTGAGTGTTGATCCTTAATTGACAGAAACCAGCCTCAAGACTACTTTTTTGCCAAAGCTGTCTTCCTAGATATAGGCATGAATAATTACATACACAGGCACACACCCTCCCTACAAGTACTTAATGTCACTTTCCATTAGCTGCACATTTAGATTGCTCTCAATCTTGCTTATAAGTATATGTTTGAATAGCATAACAGAAGACAACCTGTCTACCTTTACATATTGGTTCTGATATTCATGGTTGGGAAAACTTCACCTCTTGGAATTTTTTTAAGTCAAGTATGATGGATGGCCTTGGGAACTATAGCCTAGGAGCAAAAACTTCTGAGAGTTTCATGCTGGGGTTTTTGTTTCTTTTCCCCTTCTCCTTTTGGAGGTATAACTACTTCATCATTGCTGTCAAGTGAGGGCTTAGTGAGGTGGGAAAATTAGAGGAGAAAAGCTAAAAGAAACTGTAATTTTGTTCCTTAGGGGGTTTTATCCAGGTTTGATTATATAGTATGTTTGCCAATTTCTCTTTGAGAGTGGATTTATGTGTTTTTTTCTTTAGATAATTAAAAGAAATGTCTGATAAATAAGGTTATTATTATTATTATTTTTTAATGAAATGTAGCTTGTGTGTGGATCTTGGTATGAATGAGGAAATGGGTATGCCATGTGTTTTCACTTTATTTTTTCAAAACCTGATATATCAAATAATTGTTTTTAGTACAAATTATAAAATAAGATTATTGTAGTCTTTAAGCCTGCTCAGCTGAAAGGGTTTAAAGTTTTTATAGGTATAGTGCTTCTGGCGGGGAACAGGTAACAGAGAGTGCATTAGGCAGCTATTTCAACAAATACACCCCAAATCTTAATGGCTCTCATCAAATATTAATTGTTCTTATTAATTGGCTTAGGAGTTGGCTAAGGTTCCCTTGATCTGATCTGGGTTCAGCTGAGGTTGACTCCAAGGAGCAGGATTGTGTTTGGGTCAGCTCTATGTGTCCAATTCCAGGTGTCCTGGGGTGTGCTTGTCAAATGGTGATGGCAGAAACACAAATCAGGGTATAAAAATGCACAACTCCTCTTAAGGCCTTGGCTCAGAATTGGCACACTGTCACATTGCTCAAATTCAGTTGGCCAAAGCAAGTCACAAGGCTAGCTTCAACATCCATAGGCCAGTGAGAGGAGGTACAAAGACAACTGGAAAAGGCCTTGGTTGCATAATAATAATACAGGGAGGGAGTGAAGAAGAGGAAACTGAAATCCAATGTACCACACACAGAGAAACTTAGTCAACTTTGGAAAGATGAGCAATGGGTACTGACTCTAATTTAAATGGTATATTACCTTTCCTTTCTTTCTGCTTCCATTGCATTGATAATTGACAGCAAAACCCCAGTCTAATGTTGTAGGTTAGCATCAGGAATTGCAGCTCTTCATTTGAATGGTTGGGACAAGCACAGACTTTCCAAGTGGTCCCAAGGTAAGTTGTGCTTCCTGTACTGTGACTGTGCTGTATGTTGTATTAATAGTGGTCAGCTGTAGAATTAACCTGTGTATGTATGTGTGGTCCATCAAGCTGTTGGAATGTCTTTGAGAAACAAAATAACCAATAAATATTGAATAAAAAACAAATTCATAATATGCATATGAAAGGGAAAAACACATGATTATGTTGATAAGACTGCTTTAAGCTTTTTACAAAAAACTTAATGAAAATCACACACCTTAAAATCTGCATCAGAAAATTAAATGACATTTGACTGTTTTGATAGAATATACTTACGTAATTTTACATAATATTTTCCTGTTTATTAAATTTATTCAGTTGAAGAGAATAGTGTGGCTACTACCTATTTTAATAAATATGGACAGGTACTTTATTTTTGTTCAAAAAACTTGTGTTGGTATTATTAAAATTCTTATTCAAAGACTTACTTTACACATTTATTATGTCTTTTGTAATGATGAATTGGTCCTTTGTCCTCACCTACTTTGTCAGATGTTTGAGAATAACACTTTAATGTTACTTATTCCCTGCCCTTAGTTTTTTGCTTTCAAATTGATCTTTACCAAAATTATTATGCACCACAGTTTTACCTGGTGTGTTCCCTCATAGGGATTTTGTCTGGTTAACCATTAGGTATTCTAAATTGTCTCTTTAAAAGTACAATTATTTCCAAAATGAAGTTGCTTTTTATAGTTTCTACCTAAGTGTTATTCCATTTTTTCTCTGCATGAGTGAGTTGGATTGTACTCCACACCTCATTAATGCAGTGTTGGATAGCCACTGTGCAAGTTGGTTTGCATGTGCGCCTGTATTTTCTCTAAGGACACCAGATCTTAGTCATGGTGGGAGTTTACCACACCTTTATACCTAAATGATGAACTTCTACTCACCAGACAATGTGCCTTTGAGGATACAAATGTCTTACCTTAGGTGTTGTACATTATGTTCTCTGTGATGTATATATAATGCTTTATGTTGTCTTATTAATCAATGTAAACCTTATCCAAAGCCAGCAGCTATTTTAAAATAAAAATTAAAAGTAGAGGGACTTAAAGTAAGGAATGTGATTAGTAATTAATAAGTTTATGAAGAGAAGGCAGCATGATGAGTGTATACCATAAATTTAAAAAGGTCTATTTTTTCTTTTCTTGCCAAATATGAACACAACTATTCTAGGAGGGAAATGAGCCATATAAATAGAAGTTAAAAGGGATATAAGTTTTAATCTCAACATCCATTAAAACATGGCCCGTACTGCCTTTCTCTTGGGGTCACCACGAGGATAAATGGGGAATGGGGGTGGGCGGGTACTTAACAGAATGCCTTCTCTCTAAGCAGGGGTGGTTATGTGAGGCCCAAAACAGGAGCTAGGCTTCCTGGAGAGTAGGTCATAAGGGGCATTTGGAAAGGTTGAGGCTAGGTGACTAAAAGACTCTCTAAGGTATCTGGCTCCAGTGAAGAGTCTGGTTATAACGTTTTGGGCACCCTATGTCTGCGGGGTATATGCCTGAGGCTCTGGACTCATTATCTCAGGGGCCACAGAAAGGTATTTTATGGGCAGACTTCTAGAGGGCAACGCTAGAGGTACTATGACCTGTATCACCTTTCACTCTGCAGAGTGATTAGAAACCAACCAACCAAATAAGCAAACAGAAAAGCAATGCCTTGGCTGTTTTTAAAGTTTGTTTCTTCTAAAATGCTACTCTAATGTAAAGGAGAAGCATGCTATCCCATGATCCCTTTGTTAGCTTATTCTCAGCTCAAGTTACTTGTAAGACGGGTTTTCAGCATGGCAGACATCATTGCCTGGCTTTGGGTCACTGCCAAAGAGACACTATTACAAGGATTATGTGTAATAAACACCCTATTATATATCCAACAGTAATCTCTATTGCAAACCTATACCGAGCCTAAACCCCCATTAGTTATGTAATATTTTGCCAAGGTTACTTACCAGGAATTAAAACAGGACTAAGAACTTGAGAGCTATGTGGGACTTTACTTTTTTTTTTTTTTTTTTTTTTAAGATTTATTTTGACAGAGAGACAGGGACAGAGAGAGACAGAGAGAAGGGGAGAGCCCATAGCAGTCTCCATAGTTGTACATCATCAGCTTTCAACATGGTTTCTTCCACACAGGTGGTCTGGGGGCCTCCCGCATGGGAGGCACACCCCAGTTCAGCATATGGGTCTGCATGGGACAGGGCCAGGATTTGATCCTTGCTCCCCGGGCTGCAAAGTGAGCACTTAACCTGCTGAGCCATCCCAGTTCCCCCGCATATGGGACTTTAGAGATGATTTAACCTACCGGTAGTGTTTTCCGTACTATCTCCCATTGGAAAACCAGTAGCTTGAAACATGTTTATCAGCTGTCCCTTTAAATGAATTCCATGGTCAAATAAGTTTACACCGTTATACACAGCTAAGTTTCTTTACTACAGGACTTTAATCTTCTAATATGAATCCTGGCTTCAAGGGATAGGGCATGCCACTTTTCTTAGACTCATTTGACCACAATGTCCTTTTGTCGTAGAACATACATTGCCATCACAAGAATGCCAGGTAGAGGCCACCTAGTCTAGTCATTAAGAGCGTGGCCTCTAGTGTGTAACCACCTGAATTTAATTCCTGACTTTACCATTTGCTGACTGTCATCTTGAACAAATTGCTCAACTGTGCTGCAGTTTAACAATAAATAAATAAATAAATAAATAAATAAATAAATAAATAAATAAATAAATAATAAAAAAAGAAAATGGGAGCACTAATGATACTAACCTATGGGGTGCTTTTAAAAATCAAAGAACAGGGCTAAGATTGGTGCCTGGCACATACTTGACTATTATCTGAACATAGTTTAGATAAAAACTAGCCTAATCCCCTCATTCAGGAGATGAGAAATAGGAGTAACGCACTGTCACTTATTCAACAAACTGACCAAATGCCAGTATGCACCATGCATGATGATTCTATGTTTACAAATGAAGATGAATATGACATACAAGTTCCTGGCATACAAGATACACACACTAGTGACTTGTCTCAGGTGACACCATTTAATAGTAAATCCAGCAACCCAGGCTTCCTGACTTCTGTCCTTCAGCTCATTCCCTGATTCTATCCTGAATGAGAGTGAGCTCCAAGTACATAGCCTGGATTGATAAGCAAGAATAGTGAGCATAGAGTTCAGCTAATAGGCTTACTTACCTTTTTAAACTGAGTAGGATGGTATGTGTTCTAATTTTTGTTAGTGTGATCCATACAGAGAAATCAAGAGAAGTACTTTTGGAGGAAACAAATTCTTAAAAATATAACTTAGAAAGGGACGTAGGAGGTAGTATGAAGTAGTCCACCTAGAAGTTCATAAATATGGCTGGCTTGATGTTTTTCGAGCCACTGTGTTGCTGACGGTCTTCTCTGTTTGTCTAGGCATCTCCTACGAGGGCTTTCCCCGGGACTGCTTCCATGAGCAGTCAGCAACTAAAGACCTTTCCAACAGGGATGGAGGAGCGTGGGTCCTGGGCCATAGATCAGGACCAGCTTGTCCCTTTCTGCTCCATGAGGAGAGAGAAAAGCCAAACAGAAGTGAATTGTATTTGGATCTCCATGTAAGTAGAAATCTCTGTTTTAGTCACCAGAGGCTCATTTAATATATATTTAATGTAGATTGTGTTTGTAAAACTGCTGAACCTGCAGTGGGTGGGGGTGAGGGTGGGTGGGTGGGTGGGTGGGGACGTCATCATTGTCTAGAAGTCATTCAGTTGCAGAGAACACATCTTGGTTGATCTGAAATTTGTGCACCAGATAGTGACTGCTTACAATTTACCTGAGTGTTTTGAGAGTCCTCCGTTCACCCCAGCTTTGCCACCTAAACCCTGTGGGAATACCAATTTGTTACTACTCATCTCTTAATATAGTTTTCTAAAAATGTGAGGGCATATGTTAGTTGACTGATAGGCTCTGGGTTCACCAGTGAAACCCAAATAGCCTCCTTCTTTGCACATTCCCAAACCATTCTTTCTCAACAGCTGCTCAAATAACAGGTGAACAGGTTGTGAGGAAATCTGCAGAATACAGGATGACCCACTTAAAAAACACTGGCTTCTCCTTTCTCATTCATTCACGTATTCATTGACACAGAAGCACTGACTACCCTATACAAAGCAGGGGGCTGGATTTTAGCCACTTCCACATCATAGATGGCCTGATAGCATTGACCAGACTGTCACTAGTCTCACCACTCCTCTTCTCCCACTCTCCTGTCAGAGATGGGGGTGAGCATTAAGAATCCAAGAAGCACTTTATCTTCCCATTAATGCTCATGCATACGACAATCTTGTGTCCCTGATTTCCCTTTTTTAAAAAAATACTTATTGTTTGAGAGAAGCTGAGAGAGACAGAGAGAAGCGGGGAGGGCCCAGAGCAGTCTCCATAGTTGTACATCATTAGTTTGTGACATGGTTTTATTCCACACAGGTGGTTGTGGGGCTGCACATGGCTACACTGAACTGGGGGCCTCCCACATGGGAGGCAAGAACATTTGCCACTATCCTGGCGGTTACCAGTTGTACACCACAGTTCAGCAAGTGGGTTGGCATGGACTGGGGCTGAGATTAGACACCTAGACCTCATGGTTGCATAGCAAACTCTCAACCTGTTGAACTATCCCAGCACCCCCCCTGATTCCTTTTAGTACCTTCCAATTCATTACTTTCAGGCCTGGAAGTATGTATTTGATGATCAAGTGCGGGCATATGATGTTCATATGGGTGGTGATTTTCTCAAGCACCTAAGAGCATAAGAACCTTGTACCGGTACTTTTTATAACCATAAAGCCAGAGTCACAGTATGTCCTTTTAGAAAGCATTCAACATCTCAGTTATTGTAAAATGGAGTTGTGAATGAAGCTGGGAAATCTATATCACTTCATGAAATGATGTGGAAATTTGTTGGTTTTGTTTTTGTCCCTCTGTGTACAAAGTTGTGAATATTGAGGTGTGCTCAAAGTAAGAAGTGGAACAGTGACATCTATTGGTCAGATTACTTTAAGTTGAGCTTGCTGCAACAATAGCTGGACTGGAGTGTGCAAGTGCAGAAATGAACTTTCAGAGACTACTTTCTTTTTCTTTTGTGTTTTTAAAAAATGTCTGTGTTTAGGTGTTTTTTTTTAGATATTGGCTAAACTATATATTTCATGTTTCTTCTCCAATGTGGATGAAATTATTTCTTATTTTTACTTAGTTTAATTATAAAAGTCAAACACAATCCTTTTAGAAAATTTGAAATGTCTTTCAATTGAAAGAAAAGAAATAACATATAATGTCAAAACCAAAGACACTGTTAAAATTGATAAATTTTCTTTGTGTTTTTTATTATATATGATTTATTTTCAATGAGGGATGTTTTTTGAGGGATGTTTTTTAAACATGTAAGCATATATTTTTCTTTCTTTCTTTCCTTTTTTGTTTACCAATTACACTTACATTGCTTATCCATGTTGTTACAGATTCTTTCTAGATGTATTTTAAGTGAATGAAAGGGTAATATTTTAAGTGAATGAATGGGTAATATCACTACATTGTATCCCAAAATTTATTTAAACATTTTCTATTGTTGGTTGTTGAAGTTGTTTCCAATTTTTAAGTATTATACTACAATTTGGAAATAAATAGCACAATCACACATGTAATTTTTCCTATTCCTTTTCCCCTCAATATTGTTAGGCTTTTGATGTGTATCACTGTGTAAAAAAAGGTCTCTTTCCTCAACTAGTATTTAATTGCATATGTCTATATGTGTATATATACAAAACATAAATATAATATTTACATATTATATACATTATATGTGATATGTAAATAATATATTTTATATATAATATATAGTGAGATATAGAAATATTTGTATTTTTATTCATTTCTATTAATTATAATTTTAAAAAATTAGGATAGTTTCTTTACATTATGTTTTTTAAAGATTTATTTTATTGTTTGAGAGAAGGTGAGAGAGAGAGAGAGGGGAGGGCCCAGTGCAGTCTCCATAGTCGTACATCATTAGTTGTGGCATGGTTTCATCTCACACAGGTGGATGTGGACTATGCAGGTTGGGAACCAATCTGGGAGCCTACTGCATGGGAGACCCGAACCTTCACCATCATCCTGGCAGTTACCAATTGCACCACAGTTTGCATGAGCCGGGGTTAGGATTCAATCTCTGGATCTTGTGGTTGCAAGGCAAGCACTCAACAAATTGACCTATCCCAGTATCCTTTCTTTAGATTATTTTCTATATGAGCAATATTTACATTTTGTGCCATAAGGCTCCTCATCTCCAAGCTATTTCCCCTTCTTTAGACAGTACCATTTGACTGATTGTTTTAATATAGCTTTAAATATTTATATTCTAAGTCAGGTTTTCCATTTGAAAGGGTTCTTCTGGTACAGTAAAAGTTTACATACTGTTAAACAAACACCACACTGGCTCTTGCAAGGACATCTTTCTTCTGGGGACTTTGAACATTAACGTTAGGGAGGCATCTACTGTGTGATACTTCGATCAGTCTTCAGTGTGGGACAGGACTGCTTGTGTGTTAGGTTTGGAAGCTGACTTGCAGTGCTCCCACCAGCAAGTTCCTTTCCTCACCCTTTTCCTTTGGATATGCTGCTGCTGATGAGCGTGCAGGGTTGATAGCTAAACATTTAATTATCAGTGGGGGTTTGGCATCTACAGATCAGAATGATCATTGGTGCTACTTATTAAAGACCTTTATTTAGCTGTGTGAGTGCTTTTGTTTTTTGTTTTTTGTTTTTGTAAAGGGCCAGAGAGGGAATAGTGTAGGCTTTGGGGACCTATGAAATAAAATCTCATGCTGCAGCTAGTCAACTGTGCTGACAAAAGAAGTCGTGGAGACTACACATATGAATGAGTGTGCCTCTGTTTCAATAAAAATGTATAGACATTAAAATTGGAATTTCATATCATTTTTACATATTAAGAAATATCCTTTATCTTGTGATTTTTGCCCTCATCATTTAAAATGTAAAGGTCACACTTAGCTTATGGGTCCTTCAAAAACAGGCAGTGGGCCATATTTGCTGTTCACCAACTTCTGCTCTAGACCAAGGTTTGAAGATCTTAACTTCTATTCCTGACTCAGCCACCGACTATAAAAGCTCTGGGACCCAGGGCTCTTGCTTAACTTCTGTGAGTTTTGGTTTCTTTATCAAGTGTGTTTGACAGATGAGGAAGAATGGATGAAACAAAGCTCCTTATAGCTATACTATTAGATTTCATTATTCTATTACAGGAGCATAAATCAACTTCAGCAATCATGCATATGGAATGGAAATTAGTTTACTTAAAGGAAACAAGTACCTCTTAGTATTCTCAGTGTGAGTCTATGTCCTGAGATGAGAAGTAATATCATATCTCTGATAGCGAGACTAAAACTTGTGGTCTCCTAACTATTTGAAGATACATACCACTTTCTTCTGCTTCTCCAGTGCAGTTCTTTATTTCTCCCAGTTTTTTTTGGGTTTTTTTTTTTAAGATTTATTTTCTTGATTTTTGACAGAGAGAAACAGAGACAGAGAGAGACAGAGAGAAGGGGGAGGGCCCAGAGCAGTCTCCATAGTTGACATTAGCTTTTCATATAGTTTCACTCCACAGGCGGGCACAGGGCTGCGCAGGGCAGGAACTGGGCCAGGAGCCTCCCACATAGGTCCCGGCTGGGGGCACACCCCAGCTCAGCATGTGGGTCCGCACCGGCTGGGGCCGGGATTCGATCCTCTGTCCTTGGGGCTTCAAAGCGAGCGCTTTACCCGTTGAGCCATTTCAGCTTTCCTGCCCCCAGTTTTACTGAGGTATACTTGATATATATTAATAACATTGTAAAAGGTGTACAACAGAATGATTTATATATGTATATATGATAAAATTATACCGTAGGAAGTGTACGTAGTTAACATTTGTCACCTCACATGATTGCCAGTTTTTTTCTTATGATGAAAACTTTTAAGATTTCCTCTCTTAGCAACTTTTAAATATGCCGTACAGTACTATTAACTATAGTTGCAATGCTGTACATGACATCCCCAGAACTGGAAATCTGTACCTTGTAACTGCCTTCACTCATTGCCCTTACTGTGCATCCCCCACTTCGGGCAACAACCCATCTGTTCCCTGTTCCTATGAGTCCAGTGTTTCCCTAGAGTCTATATGCCTGACTTATTTTACTTAGCATAATGCCCTCAAGGTCCATCCATATTGTTGCATGTCTCCTTCATCTTTTAGTCACGGAACTGTGAGACAACCCAGGGGTTTCTCGGGGGGTTGGTATAGGGTAGACACTAGGTGCAGCATCTACTCATATATATTTAACAATCACTATATATTTCAAAGTTACCAGTGCTGCTGTCTTGGTGCCACTTGGCTGAACGTCAGCCTGACTGCTGTGTAGAGAGAGAGGTTCTGTTTGTGTGATTATCCTATAGTTGTGCTCAAACAAATTCTGTGGACTACCTGGGTCATCTGCAAAATTCTTGAAAGACTAGACCAGTGCTCAGTCATTCCACCTTTAGGTGATGAGGTTGCTAAATATTCCACAGGATATACTTCTAGTGAAAAATCATTTGGTATTTTTTCAATATTCAATTTTAACTGGTTGTCTTGTATTTTATTTACTGAACCTGGCAACCCTTGGCATCACTTTGGGGGCAACATCCAAATCCACCAAATGTGTGGCTTGCTCTAGCATGGCATATATTCTCCATGGTAAACCCTTGGTCATCCCAGAGTGCCCATCTAGAGTATGAACATTATAAAGTTAGCCTTAAAGAGCCGTTTTCTTATAGTCTACCAAACTGGAAGTTACCGTTAGCCATGCTCCTAAGTTTCCAGTGTGCTTTGATCCAGATATGTCAGAATATGGACAGACTAGAGAGCAAAGGCAGCCTGACTTCTAAACTCAAGTGCAGTTTCCTGAAGCTCCCATCTGAGGAATACTCACCATGGAGGATGGTTTGTAAAATGTCTATAAACAAGGACCATGAGTGGGTGGGATTGGAATGACACTAAATGAGGCGTGGCTCGAGATTGAAAAAAAGATATGCAAAGCAAGGACAGTAAGCAGTCATTAAGATTATATATTGGTTGCACAAATTCCAGAAGTAGGATTTTTAAAACACAAACTTTGATCTCTTCTTTGTGATTCTTGGTTTTCAAGGATCATCTCATTCACCTTCTCACCTGTGAGGCCCTGAATTGTTCTTACTGAGTTGGCCTAATTGGCTAGGGAAGACGCAGCATCAGGTTCCAAGAAATTGCATCTTATGAACAGAATGACATAATTACCAAGTCCACACCCAACCTTAAGTGTCTAAACTAATAACAAAAACTTCCATGTACTGATCACTCCCTAAATGCCAAGCACCATCCTCTGAGGTATTATACCCATTGTAGAAATAAGGAGAGAAGTTCAAGAGTCAGAGGCAAGGATCTGAATGCAGGTCTGAGTCTAGACCCAAGGGCTTTAATGTTAAGCCCCTCTACCATTATTTTGAATGCTTTTTTGTTTGTTTTGTTTTTAATTTAAGAAACAGATTTATTTAGTAGGTATGAGTTAACTCCCATAACCAGCGAGAAGGACTGAGGACTAGGCTCAGAATTAGATAAACCAAAACCGCAGCCCAAATCACCCCCGCAGACCTCAATCTAGAGAAGATTCTGCAACTGCTCACAGAGAACACTAGGTGTCTCAGTGTGCGTTTTAAAGGTCCCGGCTCTTTAAAATTAATGGGGAAACACTGATGGGAGCATGACCGAATTTCAGTCCTTCCTTCTTTCACTCCTAAATGGCAAACTCCACA
Organism: Craseonycteris thonglongyai; assembly: GCA_004027555.1. Classification (NCBI taxonomy): domain Eukaryota; kingdom Metazoa; phylum Chordata; class Mammalia; order Chiroptera; family Craseonycteridae; genus Craseonycteris; species Craseonycteris thonglongyai. Next base: position 18,179 of record PVKE010001868.1, read on the forward strand.
GCATAAATTAGATTCAACAGCAAAAAATGCACAGTGCTCTCTGACATGGTGCCTTTGCAGTACATTGGAAAGGGCCATATCCTGGTCTTGTTTTCATGGAAATCAATGAGAGCCTACCACCTAAAGCTAAGGAATCCCAAACATTAGCATATTCATGACAATAGGGGTTGTATTTGCAAGTAAAGTGAATTTAGAAATACTAAAGTACCTTGTTTTCTAAAGGGGTGTGTTACTTTTGTGTGTATGTGTGAATACATATGTGTGAGAGCATATGTGTATGAGAGAGGGAGAAAGAGAGAGAGAAAGAGAGAGATCATGTGTTTGTTGGCAATGTGATAAATAATCAAGAAATGATGATCCAGGGGGACAAACAGTTGAAAGTGGTGAATTATTGATCAAATTGGAAAATTACCATTTTTTTTTCTTACATACTCATCACTTCAAGTCATGATAAAACAATTGAAAAAAGTTATTTGATTTTACTGCTAAAACCCATTAAATTTAACCAGTTATCTTTCTCAAATTAGTACCAATTTCAAAATTGGTGTGGAAGGCCATTGTCCCATTGAATTAAATAGAAATCCTCATTTATGCCAGTCATAAAGTTCAGTTCTTATGCCATTTCCTTTGCTTCCCTTAAAATCCACCTGTCCTCTATATACTACAAGATAATGACAAAGCTAGTAATATCTCAGATTTCTTTATAAAACAAAAAGAACAGTAAGCTTAGATTAACCATTGAACCACCTTAAAGGTTAATGAAACTGCCAAATTTGCTTTTCTTTGATCTTGATAACACTTGTTTTGATTTTCTCTTTGTCTATTCTGACATACAAAATATAATACTTGCTCATGTAAAATTTGGACTTCTGAGTATATACATAGAGAGAACTATGCTTTCAAAGCTTGAGAGAACACAAAATAGAACTGTTTTATAAAAATGATGAGAAACTTGGGGATTTTATTTCAATGAATTGGAATACTACAGCTGAAATATCTGCTTTCTCTAAAATTCAAATAATTGATTTTTGCCCCCTCTGAACAAGTTCCATTTTTTTTTCAGCCTCCCTTTTCTGTCTTAAAAATTGCAGTTCTGTGTACATTTATTGGACATGGTCTCTTTAAACCCTGGTCTCTTTCTACATGTATCATTTACATTCCATGTGTGGATTTCTGTAAAGCATTTTCTTTCTTCTCTCTTCAGGATAAAGATGGTAATTTGTGGTTAACATTACAATCCCACATGACTCATTTAGAATTTGAAATGCAGTATCCTTTGCCTAGAGAATGTTTGAGAGCTCTCCCATGTTAACATAAGGTTCAAGTTTTTATGGCCTGGTTGTTTTTCTCTTCCTTTTTGATTTTTACAGGCTTTAATTAAACCATCTTTATTTATTATTATTATTTTTATTATTATTTCTAAATTGCATTAAGAACTTCAGCTACTACTAAATATCCTATGTAGAAACATCATAAACTTCCCTCTCCAGCCACAGAAAGTAAGTGACCTTGATTCTAGGAAGTGTTATAACATTTCTTCAGAATATTTCATGATCCTTTTTAAAGTGTTGAAAATGCCAAAGGCTCTATATATACTGTTTTTGTTTAAACCCCAAATAAAAATGATGTACAAAATGGAGGCAATAGTGAATATATTTAGAAAATGGAAATGTGTCTCTTCTTTGCCACCCATTGATCCCTGAAACTATACATACTCCGTAATAATGATGGCTGCTATTTACTGAGTGTCTGTGATGAATCAAGCAAGTACTGGGTTAGTAATATTAGCACATTTAATTAACACATAGGACTATCCTTATGAGTTAAATATTTTTTCAATTTCATACATGTAGACACTGATTCACAGAAACGAAGGGACTTGTCTAAATGACACAACTAATGTGTGACTAGCAAGTAACATCTCTTATTGAACCCATGTACTCTCCACTTCAAAGCCATAGCTCTTGCCCCTTTCCTTTTTTTCTGCCTTCACTTCAACTGTTTTCAAGAATAGGATTATAGTTGTGGCAATGCCCAGTTTACTTTCTCCTTTGTTATTTAAATGTATTTACACTTGTTTTCATTTTTCTCTTAAAATGACTAAATCATCTGAATATTAACTTCAAGGAGTTGTTACTGTTCAAATCAGGGCTTATAACCTGTGTGTGTTTCCAGCAGATTCCTTCTAACTTCCCTAGCCATTTGGATCTGGTAACCAGGTGATCTATTTTGCCCCCATTCTGAGGTTTCAGTGTGAAAGAGAACTCTTACAAAATAGCATAGTTCTTTGATTTATTGTAATGAAAAGAATGAACATCTAGAATCAGATTGATCCAGTGCAAATCCTGCTTTTGCCACTCATTGGTTGTTTAATCTTAGAATTGGCCCAATTCCTCCGAACCTTACTACAGTAGACTCTCTGTTAACTGGAACTCAAGCAACCAACAAAAATTTTAGCAGTGTCCAAATAGTAGTCACTGGCTACATGTGGCTATTGATTAAAATTAAATAAAATTAAAAATGTAGTTTTTTAGTCACATTGGCCACATTTTAAGTGCTTGGAGGCCACCAGTGATTAATGTCAATTGTATTAGATGACACAGATATAGAACATTTTCATCACTGCAGAAACTTGCACTAATCTGAAAAATGGGGTCAGGGATTTCTAATAGAGAAATAGTTATGGGGAATATTAAGGCACCAGAAAACTCGCATAAAGAATCCAGCGTAGTTCCTACTTGAACAATGGTGACACTCTAAAAATAATGCTAGGAGGATGCTGGGATAGCTCAGCAGGTTGAGCTCTAATCTTGCAGCCCTAGGGTCTGAGGATCGAATCCCGGACCCCGCCCATATGAACCCATGTGCTGAACTGGGGTGTGTCCCCAGTTTGGTTCTTACCACGGTGAGCTTCTATGTGGAAGGTCCCCAGTTCTGCTCCCACCCCTGGTGTGCCTCCCATGCAGGAGGCCGCCGGCTGGTTCCTGCCCTGCATGGCCCTGACCCTCCAGCCTGGTTCGTGCCCCGCACAGCCTTGCGCCCACCTGTGGAATGAAACTACGTAGAAAACTGATGATGCAACTATGGAGGCTGCTCTGGGTCCTCCCCCTTCTCTCTGTCTCTACCTGTCTCTGTCTCTGTCAAAAATAATAAAAATAAATCATTTTTTAAAATTTTCTCCCCTAATGCATGTTTTTCTCATCCATCTTCATCTTCATTTTGTTTTAGGTAAATCTTCACCTTCCCTACTTTTTCTACTGCCTCCCTTTAAATTAAAAAATAATTAAAAATGATACCTGGATCTTTGGTGTTTGAACTAATAGTCTCAAGATAACTTTTACTTTAAAAAAATTAAGGAAAGAAAAGCTAACAATACCCAGTAATAGCATAGCTGATGGCTGTCTAGCTTTACTACTTGGGAAGAAGGAGAGTATAGGCAGCAATAGGTATGTATGGTATTTTTACATTGTAGGTCTTCATCTAAAACTTTTATCATGTTCAGCTTTAACCAGAAAAAAATGCTTTCTTCGTGGACTCCATGTGGGATATCAATATTATTCATTTTGGAAAAGCTCAAAACCCTTCAAAAACATGTCCCAGAAAATTCTGTGCCTTTAAGGAATGCCCTCTTTTACCCCCTGCCCCCATCTTCACAAGTATCTCAAGGCCTTTCCTTTTCCCTCTTACACTATTGCTGTCAGTGCTAAGAGGCTGTACTCACAGCTGCACTATCAGCATGCATCAGACTCTTGGGAAAAGGATTTTGTTGAGAAATTGCAAATTCATGTTTTTTTTTCCTCTAAAATGATTGATTTAGTTTTAAAAAATCACAGGGAAAGTAATAAAGAACAGGGTGAACTCTGTCACCGTCTACGGTGGCCACCTGGGAAAACTGTAATCTAATTTTCTCTTCAGGTGACACAGATGGAAAAAAACCAATCCAGAGAGCGTTGACCCTGAAACACCCTAAGGGATTCCTTAAAAGATTTATTTTTAAGCTCCGTTCACCTGTGCATGGTGGCATAGATGTGGAGTGGGGAGGCATATTTCGCAGGGCTTTCTATGATGAACAGTCCTATTCAGACGAAATGGCCCCTCTGCCCAAGTGCGTATGGAGGAGGGGACAGAGAGGGGACAGAGAGTGGCAGTTCCTGCTGGGGTTATGAGTTCATCAGTGAATACTTGTTTTAGATTGACAGAGTTAAAACAAAATTATTAGATGCTGGTTGACATCCCTAGGACAGTTGTTTCTTTCCTTCAAAAACCTATCAGACTTGTCATATAGTACTTGTTATGTGGCAGGTATTGATGAGAGTGCTAAACATATTAATTTATCTAATGCTCCACACCACCCATAAAATTAGTCCTTTTCTTGGGTCCTGGTTTCCAGGTGAGGAAGCTCAGGCACAGGAAGCCTATATAACTTGCCCAAGATCAAGCTTCCTGAAGGAGCAGAGTAGAACCAGGTTCCTAACTCTGCACACTGTCCTCCTTCCTTGATCGTTGATAGATCACGTATCCACTGCTTTTCTCGTTCCTGCCAGCTTCACAAGTACACTCTACCCTCCTCTCCTCCCTTTTAGAGGTTTCTAGTTTGTTCAGTGCATTTTCACAGAAGCCTGGACACTGTTCAGTAGAAAAAGGCCTTCATTACTGACACCTGTTCTTGCAATAAGCACGTGCAGCCTGTTTTTTAAACCAATTAGTGAAAACAGTTGCTGGCTTCTGATAGGCTGACCCAGAGGGGTTGTATAAGTGTTGTGTTAGTTGGCAGGGGAAGTCCCACCATGAACGCAGGGGAAGTGCTAGGAAACTGAAAAAGAAGGGGAAGCTTAAAGAGGTCTCTGGCTTTGCCTTTCATTTGGCCTCATAACTTCATTTTGAAGATGTGGAAAATGAGCCTAAGGAGGATGCTGATCAGGAAGAAGGTAAGATCAGATGTCCAGGCAGTAGGAGGGTGTGATATTGGATTGGGTGGACAGGGGCTAGGACCCCTCGTTTAGATCTTACTGCTGCATCTGAGCAGTGTGAACCAGTACCAAGGATTTAGCTTCTCTTGACTTCAGATGTCTTCATCTTTAAAATAAGAAGGTTGAGCTAGTTGATGTCTAATATTTCTGAAATTTCATTCAGCTTTCCAACAACTTGATTCTACCCAAATTTCTTCCTTACAGTTCTTTCCTGTGACACCACATTCATTTGTCTTGTGGAGTATTCATTATGTCATAATTTCCTCAGATCTCAACTTCAATTGGTAAATTAAAAACTTACTTCTGGAACCCCCAAAACCCATCTTCTCCCATTACCTCACTCATAACTTTATTCCTAGTTTACTTTTCCCAGTCCATTGCTCTCAACTTTTTTCTTCCACAGAAATAGTTTATATACACTCTTACTTACTCTTATAAATGTGAATGCTCTTTCTGCTTGTTATCTCAAGCAGTCATCACATGAACCTAGTTGAACCACTTTAGGAAGATGGAAGCAATTAGTCACTAAAATCAGGCCCAGAACTTGAAATAAATTAGATAAAGAGAAACATGAGAATTAGTAGCCTGATGCTGTGAAATGCAATATTGTTTGCTGTCCTTTTCCCTTGCATTTCTGGGATTTTATGAGAATGTGAGAAAGGAATTAACTAAGTTGAATGATATGGGAGAGGGTCACAAAGAGTAAAGGGGAAGTGGCTCTAGGAAATTTTCTCTTTAGGCAGCTTCCAACTTCTGCAAAATTGATTATTTTTAAGTCGTTAATGCTGATTAATCTTGTGAGAGTCAAGGAGAAGCTAGGTTCTATTGCCCCCAGGAAATGATGTGCATTTTTTTTTTCAATCATGTGGTTAGGCTTACCTCACCAGTTATCTGTTGAACTGATGATGTTCTTATTGCCTCAGTCTGAAAGGAAAGTGAGATGAGGGAAACATGGAGCCACTCACTAGTGGTAAATTCTCCGCACAAATACTATGTACTATGTTCCATTTTCATGTAGCTGGGTACTGATTGTTTTTAACAAAGAACATATTACGGGTAAAATGTTACCTAATTATTTATGATACCCATTTTAACTTAGTTGTCTAAGGTAGATCATTTTTAGTTGGCCTTCTGCTCAGGTGTAGTTTTAGAGGCCTTAAATGACTTGAGGTTAGAACAAAAGAGAGACATGGGAGTCCCTGGTTTTGGGTAGTAGGTGCTTAATGAATATTCATAACAGAATAAGACACTGATATCCACGAGACATGATTATTTCCCCCTAGCAAATGTTACAGCATTCAATAGAATCATTTTTCAGACCAACTATGGTAAATCAAATTTGTAGGTTGCTTTTTTCAACATTACAGTCTGAAATATTTTCCATTCCCTAAATGACCAAAAATAGTAATATTTTTCGTGGTCATGAGAACCAGTGGCCTGAAAGAGAGCTAATAATATCCGAAGATCTGGTTGAGATGCCATGCTGCTCTTTCTGACTCATCTTCATATTTAGGTGGTCATTACTTGCTTTCATTCAAAATCGTTTTAGGTCTGCCTATTGGTATTTAGACTGAGTCTGGGGTAGAAAGTACTGGGTTACAGTTTCTGAACAGAGCCTCCTCTTTCTTGGCTGCTTATTGTTAAAGTACACATTTCATGAAGGTGGAGAGCTGGGCTTTCTTCATTTCTGAGTCCCTGGAGCTTTGTACATGTTGGTGCTTAATAATGATTGTTGAGTGAATACAGCTTTGCAATAGGAGTCATGCTGCATAAAGGAAGGGGAATAAGCTGGGCAGGCTCTTGATGTCTTTGAGTCCAGAGGACTCTTTGTCTTGACTGTGACCAGTAGAGAAGACAGCTAGGAATTTTTGCTTGATTTCTTTTTTTTTTTTAACTGAACTGGAGACCTCACTTCATTCTGGAAGCACGCCCCAGTTCAGCATATGGGTCCGCACAGGCCGGGGCCGGGATTCGATCCTCGGTCCCCAGGGCTTCAAAGCGAGCACTTAACCCACTGAGCCATCCCGGCTTCCCCTTGATTTTTTTTTAAGCAGCCTCTGTAGATGTCCTCCTAAATTACAACAGGGAAAAGAATGGTCATTCTCATTAAGGTGTGTGTGTCCGTCCGTCCATCCGTCCATGTGTCCTACTTGGATACCAACAGCCTGTGTTGACACGTCTTCACATTTTTAGACTCAGATGTGTGTGGCATCCTATTTTGGCAGGAAGCAGAACTCAAGCTTTAAGAAGAGTGTGGATTTTGGGGCCTGATTGCCTGGATTCAAGATTAAATTGCACCACCCACTGATGCTATGAACATGGGAAAGCCACTTCGTCTTTCTGTGCTTCCCAATAGGAAAGGGGAATATATCAACCTCATAGTTATGTGCATCAATCAGTTACTGTACGTGGAGCACCTGGAACAGTGCTTGCTTGGCACATAGTAAACACCTAATAAACAATAGATATTATAACTATTCCCCACTTACTGGCCGTGTAACTTGGTGCAGTCATGTTTTCTTCACCATTGTTACTTCACTTTGAAACTGAACCTAATAATACTTTACCTACCTTGAGGGGCTGGAATCAAATCATCTCTGGGACCCAAGCCTTGCTTCACTTTTCATGAAGCTGTTATTGATGATGTGGGTCTTGAGAGAATCCTAAAACTTTATAATTCTGCTCTGTGCTATATTGTGTAGAAAGCCCAACAAGCCCATTCAATCTATGTATCATTTTGCCCTAATCTGCTGAGGGTGCTTAGAAACTTATTCTGGAAATAAGTAGTTATATCTGAGAAAAATGGAGCTTTCTTAAAGAAAAGAAAAGAAAAGAAAACAACACACCCAATACTCCATGTGTCTTTGCCTTCTCGCACACATATTGGATGGCCTGCAAAGTTCTTTAGAAGACTGATCTTATGATCTACTGTGATGATTCCTTTTTTCCACACCCTGGAGGAAGCAGAAGTCTGATTTTTATCAATGGGCATTTTCTCTAGACAGGAAGCTTGTTCTACAACTTAAATGAGTATTTTTCACATGTATGTGGGCCTTTTTATTAAGTGTACCCTAGTTAATAATCCCAAAATGTACTTGAATCAGTAGCAGACAGGAAGGTACCCATTTAGACTAGACACAAGGTCAAATCAGGGATGAGGAAGTACTGTCTTAACTTTCCCACGGGAATTAATGGAATATAATAGTATGTGCCCTTTTTGTGTGAGAGTTCCTTTTGAGCACATTGTTAACAATGTATTGCAATCAGAATTTCTCATTGTTACTATTTATTGGGGGCATGATTCAAGGTATCAACGTGAGACCCACAACCATTCTTTGCCACAGAGAAGGCAAGATGGTCACTGCTTGTGGCGATAACTATTTTGCAGAATAAATTGCTATTTGTGTTGAATTGCTTGGGCTCCATCTTCTTGCGGCTTTGCTCAGAGAGAGCTGGTGATTACTGTTAAGCCAGTTTGACTCTCCTGATCCTGCACAGTGCCTTGTCCGTCTCAGGTGCTTACCCAATGCCTGCTAACTGGCAGCATTTGAAAGAGAAATACAGATGGTCAGGTACCACAGGAAGCTGTCCCAAAAGGCCGCTGTGCAGCTGGGAAGCAGGGCTGCAGTTTTTCCACAGCCTTGGTTGCCCGGTTCCCAGCATATAATCGGAGTATTAGAAACTAAATTGAGCTGGTGGTTGGGTGGTAGTTTTGTCTGTCCTGCTTTTGTTTTAGGCAAATTGGGTCTGTGATAGAGACCTGACTGATAGAGACCTTTCAGATGTTTTGCCCCTTAGGGGACTAAGGCTCCTTAGGGACCTTCGATGAATTGCTTTGCCTAACAAGGCAGGTTGTGTGTTACCTTGTACCATGCCAGGTTTCATTTGGTTGGCTCACTGAAGCAGAGAGGGGTGCCCTTCGCGGACAGGATTCCTAAGGCAGCCAGGAAGTCAGAGCTGCTGAGCCAGAAGCCCGAGGTTGGCAGGGAGTGTGGAGGGTAATCATTCCTGCCCAGCCAGCGCTGTTTACTCTACCACCCTAAGGCTGGTGGACACTGGGCGTGGTGGGCGTGCTTGCCTAAGTACCTGTTTGTAGAACTCTGAGACGCGGGGCACAGCTAAAATAGCAGTAATGTGAAACCAGTTGTGTTGGTTTTCGTCCCCCAGCTCCAGCAGCTAAAATCTGCATTCCAGATGAAACCTGCAGGGAAGCGGAAGAAGGCACTTAAAAAAAAAAAAAAAAGGCTTCAAGGGCAGTAAATGAACTGCTTTTGAGTTTCAGTCATTTTGCATTGGTCTATTTCTTTTTATTTCTCGGCTGCTTTGGACTTTGTGAGTGGCTGTTGATCTGTGTGCCCTGCTAGCTTTTTTTTGTGGCCTGCCTGGTACAGGCTTCTTCTGGTCATAATTTAGACGGCAGTGCGGGGTCTGGGCCGTCTCAAGTGTTTCTGCTGACTCGCTTTTGAGTTTCTTGGGCTGCTCCGGGGGTGGTTGGAGGGCTGTCAGGATCAGCTTGCCGGCTCAGCACTTTCTGGAGTCTCCCTTACTCACCAATGAGGAAGTTGAAAGCGCCCCGGAGAACTCCAGGCACTGACTGGGGCGGAGCTGTGGTGAAGTCCTGGGCTGGGATGACTGGGGCAGGCTGACTTTCCTTACGACAAAAAGCCTTTTGTCCCGGGGAATAAATACGGAAGTCCCAGCGGAGCAGCCTCCCCAGTCCGTGTGTAGTAAGGTGCGCAGCCTCGGCTGCTTCTGGGCATAAAGCTGCACCGACTTTTTACAGTTGCCCTGGGGCGCACCATCGACGCGCAAACCGGAAGGAGGGCACAGCCAGTGACCTGCAACAGACCAAGTGTGCTCGCTGTGCGGCTGAGGAGGCTGCCTGCCGGCTCCTGCTGCTCTCTGTCCTGTAAGTTCAGAGCCCATGGAGTGGATAAACTGAGAGCAGAGGAAGGCAGCAAAAGCCAGAACTTCTGCCGAGGGCACTGCTGTGGGACATGGAGGGCGTTGGTCACTCTCTGAATGGCAGTGATGTCTTGGAACCAGAGAAATCTGAAGCCGGATTTGAAATGACCCAGTCGATCCTGAGCAAGTTCTCTGTGAAATCCCTGTTTGGGTTTACGAGTAAATTGGAACCTGTGATGCCCGGAGAGGAAGAGGCAGTGCTGACAGCAGTCCACAGCTTAGCTGTGGACCCCACCCCTCTGCCAGGTGATCCCAGCAAGGGCTCCGATCAGCAGGAGGCAGAGGCTCGGGTTCCACCTGACCTTGGACATGATGGGAAAACTACTCGGGTGGAGACGGAGACCCAGTCCCAGGGAAGTCAGAGAAAAGCAGAGGCAGGGGCTTCTCTTTCTGGTCAAGAGCTTGTTCCACTCACTGCTTTGAGTGTGAGCACAGACGATGTCATTTTGGTTCGTGGGACTCTCGTGAACACTACCAGTGATTCTGACTCTGATGATGGTGACCAGGATCCAGAAGAGGGAAGCAATACCAATGGCTCAAAGTCCCCTGGCGTTGTTTTATCGAAGCCAACTGAGGAACCTGAGGACAAGCCAGGAGACCGTAGGGAAAATGTTGGCCCAGGCGGAAGGAATGATGCAGAGCTCTGCGCAGAAGGCCCTCAAGGGGCTGCCCCTGAGACGGGTAGCCAGCCCGAACCTGGCAATGGTGGTCTGCAGACAGAGCACAGGTCCAGCCAGAGACAAGCTGGAGAAGAAGGTTCCCAAGTTCTACCTGTGGTAACAGACCAGAACGTGAGTGTTGGTGCCACCAAGAATGCCTCTTCTACAAAAGAAGTCCCCGGAGAGAAGTCGTTCCAGCTTCCGGCTTTTTTTAGTGGGCTTCGTGTGCTGAAGAAGGGGGCTGCAGCCGAGGGTGGGGAGACCATCACGGAAATTAAACCCAAGGATGGGGACCTGGCTTTGCTCAAGTTGACGCAGCCTGTTCAGAAGTCCCTCGCCCAGGCAGTGCTGCAGACAGTGAAGACTGGGGAGAAAACGAGTGAGCCAAAGGCCACTCCCACTCTCCTGGAGCAGCTCTCCCAGCTGCTCAGCATTGACATGCCCAGAGCTGAACCGAAGGCAGAAGACCCTGAGCCGCCCAGGGAAGAGATGGGCTGCAGCGCTGCCCAGGAGAGCCACAGCGGCCCCGGAGACACTCACACCCAGAGTGCGGAGGTCAAGCCCAAGCCACCAGAAACCGCCCTGGAGGCCTTTAAAGCCTTATTCATCCGCCCCCCCAAAAAGGGGACCACAGCGGACATCTCCGAGCTGGAAGCTCTCAAGCGCAAGATGAGGCACGAGAAGGAGTCCCTAAGAGCTGTGTTTGAACGGTCCAAGCCAAGGCCGGTGGATGGCCCCTCTGAATCCAAAAGTGTACGTAGAACTGGGTTTGGGGTTTTGTTATAAGATGGGATGCTGCTGTCGCTCTTCTGTTAAAGTGAATCCCAGTCACCTGTTGTTAGGGACTGTCTTTTAGGTGAAAGAGCATTATAATGAAATTGTCTCTGGAAGGAGTATGGAGTTGCACAGAAGAGTTTTCTTTCTACGTTTTTTCTGGATTGTTGCAAATGGGATATATGTAAAGATGTGCTGGTAGGAAAGGGAACATGTCACTTCAAGTTGATGTTCTTATAAAAACTAAGCAGCATGAGGATGCGCTATAATATGGAAACATAGATCAGATACCTCATCATTGAACTACATACCTCTGTGAAAACTAGTTTTTCTTTATAAGCTTGCCATTTGGTTGCGTACATGTTTGTGATGTGATTAAAATGCTCTGGGTTTTTTTTAAGGCGTCCTGATTGAGCACTGGGTTTAAAATGAGACGTGGGTTTTAATTCTCACTTCATTTACTATCGGAGTGACCTTGATGATCTCTGATCCCCAATCTCCTTAATGAGGAAAAAAAAATAATCCTCATCTTATGTGGAGGTTGTGAAGATTAAATTAAGTTAGTGTATGGTGGCTATGTAATTAATGAAAACTATTATTCAAAGAAAATTTGGTAATTTGAAAAGACTAGCATTTCAGTAGATCTTAAAGGTTTGTAAGGACAACAAATATTATTTCTTGGTTATATCAACTCATAACACAATCATTCCCTCTTGTATATTTGATCAATTAAAGTGTCTTTGGAAAAAAATATCTTGGGTTGCAGTTAAAAACTAAACACAGTATAATATTCTCATAGTTGTAAAATATTAACTCATACAAATAACTTGCATGTGAAGGCCATCTCTTTATTATTATTTTTAATAGGAAAGAAAAAAATTAAAATTAGCAATGTGGAGTGCTTAGAGAAATGTATCTTGGCCTATAGCTAATATTCATGGAAAATGCAAAATTAGTCATTATAATACAAATAATTCTGTAATTGTTGGAATACACTTGTAAACATTCCTATAAGGTACGTAGTTGTATGTAGTACATTTGTGTCTATATCTTCACCTCATAGTACATTTGTGATTTTTAATAGTTATATGATAAAAATCATCTATCAAGGGTTGTGTAATACTTGACCTTGAGGTTATTTCATTGAAGTATAATTGACATACAACATTATATTAGCTTCAGCTATGCAACATGATTTGACATTTGTATGTATTGCAAAAGGATTACCAAAATAAATCTCTACCCTCTGTCTCCAGACAGAATTACAAAGTTCATTTTCTTGTGATGAAAACTTGTGAAATTTACCTTCTTAGCAACTTTCAAATTTGCAACACAATAGCAATGACTGTGCAATATCACATACTGTACATTAATTCCATTCCCATGGCCTTGAGCTGTTTCACTCCCACTGATTACAGTTCTGGGAAAAGATTGTACTGTAGTGAGATGTTTCAATTACAGTCAGTGAGCACAACATGCAACTGGCCATTAATATTAATTTTAGAGTTAGCTAAACTTGCTTTCATGAAATAATTGGCTCTGGACAGCATTTCATCTAACTTATTTTTTTCTTTGCCCACTTTTTAAACAGCCTGACCACAGCCCCACTGAGCAGGACGATAGAACTCCTGGCAGACTCCACGCTGTCTGGCCACCCCCAAAGACAAAGGACACAGAAGAGAAAGTGGGATTAAAGTACACTGAAGCAGGTAAAGTGAAAACAGGCCAGGTACCCCAGAATGACTCTCTCACCGCAATGGCTTTTAGTTCTAATTCAGAATTTGAGTTTTTGTTGTGTTATAAAATGCAATGCTGAAGGCTTTTCTTTTTGGTGGTTCTTTTAATGTGAGCCCTTGCCCACTTATCATTAATGAATCTCTTTGAGATGAAAGGTAAATGCAGTAGAATCAATGAAGGGGGCCTGCCTTGTGTGTAAAGTAGGAGGACCTTTGGGGAACTAATGGAAACGGTAGATTATAGATTCCTCAGGAAGCAGGTGGTTGGCCCTCATATAATGCTGTGTGAACTGGCAGGGTTGCTGGAAGAGGTAGACTATGATTCTCCAAAGCTGTAATCTGATTTATTGGTCTTTGAGTAATGCTTTTGAGCTACAGGAACCTTGTGCAGAGTAAATGTACAGATGCCATATCAGTTACTCTTTCACTTTTGTTAGACAAGGCTTTATTTAATGCATGGCCACTTTTAAAGCAATCTAACTCTCTGGAAACCTGCCCAGGAATTTTGCTTGAATATAATTAAATTGAATGGGAAGCTAGATCTTCTTACTCTTTCAGTGACAAGCTCACATGTTAGAAAATGAAGGATCAGAGGTAGTATTTCTTAATTGTATATGTGTGTGTCTATAGTTGTCTCTAATGAAGCCTGTCATCTTCGTAATATTTAAAGATTACCTATATGGGCTTATACTTTGCTGGTGGCCTTAGGTATGTGGGCATATTAAGATCAGTTTATCTGGTTATAGAAGAAATACTTCTTTCAGTTGCTATTCATTGATAGATGTAAGTGGATCAAAGTTTGGGTGGCTTATATATGGGTTTTATGCAGTATCATAAAATTACTTCAATGATTGAGAAAGATGAATCTGGAGTTTCAGATGAATCCCGTTCTACAACCTGCTTGCTTTTAGCCTCCATTTGCACAATGACAAACTTTTGTCTACCCCAAGATGTCAGATACTTCATAGCATTTTTATTTTCTGCAGAGCTTGACTTACAGCATGAAAACTGTCATATCCTTAGTGAAAATATATAGCTGTTCCAGGCTTCTTGCCTGCATTTGGTTTTCCAAAATTGCAATGCTTGTGATTGTAATTTGGAACCACCTACCTACCAAGTTATTTTTCTCATGATCTGGTACAGTTTGAACAATGAAAAGTACTGAAGTTTGATCTTAATGAAAAGCCAGAATCCTTTGTGTTCTTATTCCCAGTTTATATTGGGGATCTTAGTCTCATCTTTACCGGTATATCACGGCAATCTTCCTTGTAATGAGCACTTGCTGAGTAGAGAAGGAAATAAATGTCAGTACTGTTTTGGGGGTGTTTATATTTCACAGAGATTCCTTAGATTTTACTTCTGTCCTCCATTTCCAGCAGGTCAGAGATGCACTGCAATTTACCTCATCAGTGGCTTTCTCAGTATTTTATTTATTTTATTTTTTTAAGATTTATTTTTATTGTTTTTTGACAGAGAGAGAGATAGACAGAGAGAGACAGAGAGAAGGGGGAGGGCCCAGAGCAGCCTTCATAGTTGATAGCATTAGTTTTCCATATAGCTTCACTCCACAGGTGGGCACAGGGCTGCGCAGGGCAGGAACTGGGCCGGGAGCCTCCCTCATAGGCCCCGCGGCAAGAACTGAACTGGGGGCACACCCAGTTCAGCATATGGGTCCACATGGGCCAGGGCCAGGATTCGATCCCCAGGTTCTGAGGTTGCAAAGTGAGCGCTCAACCCGCTGAGCCATCCCAGCCTCCCCAGTATATATATATATTTTTTAATATAATGAAATGTGTTTTCAGAGATGTTGAAAGTCTTGGATGAGATGGGGAAAAGGAAATGGTGAATAATGATAGTTTTTTTGGGTGTACTCTGATAGCGCAATAACAGTGTTCAACAGAGAGAATTCAGCTGTCTGGAGAAGGCATCTAGGTCCCTGACCAGTTCCCATGGGTAGCAGCACTGTGGCTTACTTACTCCTAGGTTTGATACTCTCTTTTCTTACAAAAGATTTCTTTTTATTGTTTGAGAGAAGGTGTGTGTGTGTGTGTGTGTGTGTGTGTGTGTGTGTGTGAGAGAGAGAGAGAGAGAAAAGTGGGGAAGACCCAGAGCAGTCTCCATAGTTCTACATCATTAGTTGTGACATAGTTTCATTTCACACAAGTGGATGTGGGGCTGTGGAGGGCGGGAACCAAATCAGGTGGCTTCCACATGGGAGGCGAGAACCTTTACTGCTGAGCTATGCCAGCATCCCCAAGATGCTCACTTTCTTGAGTACCATGTAGGTGCTCATGACTTTGTGGATACACTTTGGGAGGAGGGGTGGTGGTGGTATCAAAGACAAGTAAGAAATCTTATGCCTTCGGGAAATGTTTTTTACCCATTACTCAATACCAGCATATGGTTGTCTTGTTCTTTATTGCTAATCTTGAGGAAGTTAACACTTTCCTCGTTATTGTCTTAAGCTCTGTTAGGAAAACTGGAGTCTTGTAAGCATTTGGTTTATAATGACATGTTCTGTGGTTATTGTCATTGGTTTCTCTGCCCTTAGGGAAACAGAAAATTTGCTGCTCTGTAGAAAGCACTGAGACAGAAAAATTAGAACCAAAATACTTCAAGCTATTTGAAGTCTTAGGAGTTTACATCTTCAGTGCTCTTATTTTTCCTAGGGTGTGTTACTTATTAAATTGGTGAAACGGGAGGACAGGACTCTCACATTTATATTTCAAGTGTGCAGTTGCAATTCTGTGCCGATGACCTCTAAGCCCAGTTCTTGGCAGAGATGGAAAAGAGGTGAGGCTTTTCATCGCGAGTCTCACTGTCCTTATGCTGCCCTTGGCCACTTCAGTCTTGCCACTGCTTGGATTTCCCTCTATTCAGAGTTTATCATTCACTCATCTTTTTCTGAGGGCTTAAGATATCACCTAATACTGTAAACTCACTTTTGTTCAAGGATGAAAAGAAAGAGAACTGATATCAGAGAAGCTGTCTCCTTCAACTACTGCTTCTTGAATCCTCTTAGCCACATGGGGGTAGCTAGCCACGGCTTCGGGTGCCCACTGCCAAGGATGCTCTCGCCTGCTGTTTGCAAAGCCCTCAGCATCCTCTGCAGCTTCTGATACGTGACTGCCTCCCTTGGCAGCTAAAGCCTTTGGCTCCTACTAGAGCCTCAGGTGCCATTCTGATGACACTGTGCCCACCGTCAAGGCAGATCTGCTGCCAATCTCTGAGCTGTTGGAACCTTAGTGACATGCCAGTTGAGAGAAGTACCAGAACGTGCCAGAACTGCCATGCAAGGAACTACCACAGGTATTGGAGTTCACCTCCACTCCCCAGGAAGGGCCCCAGTGTGAACTGCTCTGCTCCAATGAGAGAATTGCTGTCCCATCTCGTTGCTGTGCTTCTTTACGTGATCATCAGTGCAGTTCTGCCTAGTGTTTGGAATGCCTCACAGCACTTTTGAGCAAAAAGAGAAATTTCCCCCCTTTTCTTGGGATCAGGCTAGGAACCATTTGAGTGACAGACCTCATGCCCTTCTCAGAGTTGTCTCCTGGTTGCTTAAGCAGGCTAGCTGCTCTGTCAGTTTCACCCCAGAGGCCAGGGCTGGACTGATGGACTGATCTCAGGGGTACCTTTCCTCAGTTTTACTCTGGATACTGATTCTTAATATTCTGCAACTCCTTTAAACATCTACCGACAGAGCAGCTGTGTAAGGCATCAAAAGAGAAATAGACCTGTTGGGGTTATCACTATATAAGGACTGTAAATGTATAAGCATTATGTTCTCTGGTACATGTGAAACTAATAATAAAAAAGAAAGTTCCAAATCTTCAACAACAACAACAACAACAACAACAACAACAAAACCTAAAGACAAGAGAAAGCTTTGGAATAGGACATTGCAGTTAATTTTGCTTATATTTCTGATCCTCCTTCCCCTAATGAAATTAATGTTTGTGCGATTAAAATGGGAACTGGCAGTGACTTAGTTACTCATGGACTGAGGGAGAGAAAAGGACAAAGACAAACATGCATGTTTTCTGGAACAAAATGAATGAACTGTGCATATTTGGTTTCTGCCCCCATCTGCATCTGGAAAAGCCCATCTCTCCATTGGATGTTTCTTGGAGCTAGCAGGAGCCAGGGGAGGGTGTGTGGACTGCCCTGGTGGGAGTGAGCACCGTGGGAAGGAGGACCTGGCAGCGGGCATCACAGTCATTTGCATGTGGCATCTTTTGAGACTTCCTCACCCCACCCAGAACCTTCGAGTAGTTCAGGGATGTTCCTATTTAGAGTAATTTTGGGTCAGATAGAGAAATACCCCATCCCTCAACTTAGGAGAGATTCGCCTACTTCCTGGTTTGTTTCTAATTCTGGTTCCCTTGGTTCTAAAGTGGTAGAGCTGTTGGCCATTCTTCCTGGTGAGTCAGACTACTTTGTCAGCCAGGGAGAGCTATAAATATTTTGGAATATTTTATTGGCCTACTGTACTTTTTAAAATGTCTCCATTCATAGCTAACAGGCTACATTAGCCATGAATGGATTTTCCTTTAATGTCCTGTGTTTAGACCGATGATCCTGACTGTCCTCTTTTTTGGTCTAGACCAGGGGGCTCCAAACTTTTCAGCCCGCATTAACTATCAAACAGCAGTTTGGGGGCCGACGACACACTCGAGGTCCAAATAAAAAAGAATCAAAACATAGATGTTGTTTTTAATTATTTATTTAATATTATTTTATTCAGAGAAAAAGGTCTCCACGGGCCAGATGAGAGGGTCGCGCTGGCCGCATCCGGCCTGCGGGCCATAGTTTGGAGACCCCTGGTCTAGACGATGAGTTTGTGCATTGTAGCTTTTATAGGCCTTTGTGATACATGACCGTCACTTGCATGGAATGATGGTAAGAGCCCATGAACTAGAAGCTATACGGCCTGGAGACCAGGAAACGGGATGGCCAGGATAGCTTAGCGGTTGAGCACTTGCCTTGCAATTGCGTGGTCTGGGGTTCAATTTTTGGCCTTGGCCTGTGCCACTCCATATGCTGAACTGTGGTGCAACTGGTAACTGCCTGGATGGCACAGTGGTGAAGGCTGTTGCCTCCCACACAGAATTATGCTGGGAAAAAAAAAAATTATGGCAGCTGAGTGAGTCAATCTGAATAATAAAGGAAAGCATACTGGCTCACCAGACATCTCCTCAGAGATCAAGTAGGTCATTTTATGCTGCTTATTTGACTCATAAGAAAGGGAAGTTTTGATGGTGTTTTAACTGCTATGGGAGGCTCCCTTAAATGAATTAAAGCAAGTAAAAATGCCCTGGTTTGCAGATTCTTGCAAAGTTCAGGTGGGGCTCAGTTAACATTTGTTGAACCAGTTTGTGGTGTATGCATATTTGATTTTAGGAGGTACATTAACAGACATTTTTTTTTTTTATTATATATTTCAGTAGTTTTATTGTATCTTAGAGAAAATAAAATGAGCACTCAGATCCACTTGAGGCTTCTTTTGGGGAGATGAGAATGAAGTTTCACGGACCATATTCTTATGCTACATCTATCTTTACTAATACCTCTTTTCAGTTCTTCTTTCTTAAAACTTCTATTCAGTTGCCCCCATTTTTCTTCTTCCCCTCAAATCTTCATCTGTTGGCAACCAAGTGTTCCTCTGGATCCCTCACCAAGTAGCTTCTCCACCTTTCACAGCCTCCTTGGTAGCCTCCACCACAGCTTGTCATTTGCATCCCCACTTACAGGCGTGCCTCAGAGATATTGCAGGTTCGGTTCCAGACCACTGCAACAAAGCAAGTCAGAATCTTTTTCCTGATGGAGGGTTTTACCTTCATTTTATAAAAAACACAACATCTGTGAAGTGCAATAAAGCAAAGTGCAGTAAAATAAGGTATGCCTGTAGTTTCTGCCTCTCCTTTTAGGCATCAAGTATCTCAGCAAAGAAAAGGGTACTCATGCCTTCAAATCCCTCCTCTGTGCAAAACAACTGGAAAATTGTAAATTTTTTCTTCTTCTGTGGAAGGAACAGATTGCTGTATTTCTGAGAAATAACTAAACATGAAGTTTTAGTATCTCAACTCTTGAGCACGCCCTGTCTACCCCTCCCCACACCCAATACAGGGAGGCACTGGATGAAGGAGTGAGAGCATAAGAAGAGAAAGGTAGAAAACTGTCTCAGAGGGAAAAGAAAATTCAGTTAGGGAAATCTCAAGGACATAAGTTTGGAATTACCTTTATTGCAGTATGTATGGGTTTGAGCATCGAATAGACTTGAGTTTGAAGCTTGACTATCATTGTACTAGCTGTGATCTGAGTCAATATCCTCATCCATATAATGATAATTTTAAATATTAATATTATTATAAAAATAAAATGACATAATACATGAAGTTCAATGGCATCCCAGTTGGCTTTTTGAACCTGTTTTTATTGAAGTATAACATACATATGGAAAATTGCTCATAAGTGTATAGTTCTTTGAATTATTAATATAACAAAATGAACATAATCATGTAACTACCATGCAAATCAAGAAATAGTATATTACTTCCAACCGGGGTCCCCAACCCCCAGGCTATGAACTGATCCCAATCCATGGCCCGTTAGAGACTGGGCTGCACAACAGGAGGTGAGCGGCTTGCTGGTGGGCAGGCAAGTGAGTGAGACTTCATCTGTATTTACAGTGGCTCTTCAGTCTTGCAATTCTGCCTGAGCTCTGCCTCCTCTCAGATCAAAGGAGAGTGAACCCTATTGCAAATTGTGCATGCAAGGGATCTAGGTTGCATACTCCTTATAAGAATTTAGGGGAAGCCGGGATGACGCAGCGGATTAAGCGCTCTCTTTGCAGCCCCGGGGACCGAGGATCGAATCCCGGCTCCGGCCTGTGTAGACCCATGTGCTGAACTGGGGAGTGCCCACAGTTCGGTTCTCACCTGAGCAAGACCCTGGCCCAGGTCCTGCCCTGTGCAGCCCTATGCCCACCTGTGGAGTGAAACTATGTGGAAAAACTGATGATGTGCAACTATGGAGACTGTTTGGGCCCTCCCCCTTCTCTCTGTCTCTGTCTCTGTATCTCACTCTCTCTGTCAAAAACAATAAAAATAAATCTTTAAAAAAGAATTTAATGCCTGATGAGCTGAGATGGCATTGGAGGTGATGCTAGTGCTGGAGAGCAGCTGCAAACACAGATTAACATTAGCAGAGAAGTTTGACTGCACATAATATCAAAACCCATTTGCTTGCATTCCCATATCAAAACGCAAGTTCAGGGTTCCCACTGATTCTGCATTATGGTGAGTTGTATAATTAATTCAGTATATATTACGATGTAACAATAATAGAACTAAAGTGCACAATAAATGTAATGCAGTTGAGTCATCTTGAAACCATTCCCCACCAAACACCCATTTGTGGAAAAATTGTCTTCCATGAAACTGGTCCTGTTTCCAAAGAGGTTGGGGACTGCTGACCTTCATCGCAAAGCCCTTACTTAGTTTGCCCCCTTTGATTCACCACAGTTTCACTTTTCCTGAAAAGAAACCAGGATCTTAACTTCTAACACCATAGATCTTTCACCTGCTTTTGACCTTGATATAAAGATACTTATTTTATGTCTTGCTTCTTTCCCTCAAAATTACCCTTGTGAGAACCAAACATGTTGTTGCATTGTACACGGAGTTCATTTGTTTTCAATGCCTTCTAGTATTCTGTACTGTAGGATTATATCACAGCTTATTTGTCCATTGTAGTGATGATGGATGTCAATATGGTCCCCAGTTTTGGGCTGTTATGAATATGTTGCTATATTGTATGTATCTTGCATGTGTATGTGACTTTTGCTACATGTAGGAGTATATGTCTCCTGGATATATACTTGGGAGTAGAAGAGCCAATCATAAAGGATGTCTGTAGTCCATATCAGTAGGTTGTAGAAAAACAGTTTTCCAAAGTGATGTATCAATGTGTACTCCCATTGGCAATGCCTCATAAGTTCCAGTTGCTCCACATCTTTGCCAGCATTTGGTGTGCTTGGTCTTTCTCATCTGAACTGCTCTGGTTCTCAAGGTCTTCCCGTTGTCAGGCCCTCTTTCATATGTCTATTGGCTGTTGGATATCCTCTTTTGTGAAGTGCTTGCTCAAGTTACTTGTCCAATTCTAATAAGTTGTCTAATTTTTATTTTGTAGAGTAGTTCTTTTTTATATGCTGGATGTGAGCCCTTTGGTTAATTGTGTTGGAAGTACTTTCTACCACTCTGTGTGTTGCCTTTCCATGCTGTTAAGGATGCCTTTATTTATTTATTTTTGAGTGTTTTTTTAAATTGCTAAATTTATTAGGGTTACAGTGGTCAGTAATAATTACATAGGTTCCATGTATACAACTCCTTCCATCACCATATAATTAGTTCCGCCTCCCTCTTCTCCCACCCCACCCCTGTACCCCTTTATCTTTAGGTAACCATTGAACTATTGACTGTGTTCATGAGATTTTGTTTCTTTGTTGCCTTCATTTTATATTCCACATATGAGTGAAGTCACATGGTTCTTAGCTTTTTTCTGGCTGGCTTATTTCTCAAGTGCCCATCCACGTTGTTGCAAATGGCAGATTTTCATCTTTTTTTATCGCTGAGTAATATTTTATTGTACAAATGTACCACAGCTTTTTTATCCAGTCATCTATCAGGGGGCACTTTGGTAGTTTCCATGTCTTGGCCACCATGAACAGCACTGCAACGAACATTGGGGTACGTATGTTTTTACAGACTAAGGTTTTCAAGTTTTTTTGGGTAGATGCCCAGAAAAGGGATGGCTGGGTCATAGGGTAGCTCCATTCCCAATTTTCTGGGGAATCTCCATACTGCCTTCCATAGTGGTTGTACCAGTTTGCATTCCCACCAGCAGTGTATGAGGGTTCCTTTTTCTCCACAGCCTCTCCAGCACTTGTTCCTTGTCTTGCTGATTATAACCATTCTAGCAGGTGTGAGGTGGTATCTCATTGGGATTTTGATTTGTATTTTCCTAATAAATTTAGCTAGTGAAGTTGAACATTTTTTCATTTGTCTGTTGTCTGCTTGTCTTTGTGGGTAAAGTATCTGTAATGATGCCTTTTGATGAATAGAAATTCTCAGATTTACTATAATCAATTGACCTTATAGTTAGTATTTTGAGTCTTCTTAAAGTAATCTTTCCCTTACCCTGTCATGAAAATATTCCCTTAAATTATCTTAAAAAGTCATCAGTTCTCTTCATTTGTCACTTAGACCTACAATATACTGGGGTTGATTTTTGTGTATGAATTGAAGTGAGATCAAGTTTGCTTTTTCCATATCTAAATTATCTAGAATTATTTACTAAAAAACCCACCTTCCTTCCCCTGGACTTCATTTTGTTGTACCATTCTCTTGGCTAATCTAATCTTATAGCAGTTTAATTCTTTCTTACTGACTATACTTCTACAGTGTCATGATCTATACTAGTGCATGTCCTCTTACCTTATTCTCAGTTCTTTGTATTTCCATATGCATTTTAGGATTACTTTTTATTAATTCTGATATGATCTTTATTGCATTGACATCTTTACAATAATGTTTTTAATTACATGAACAGAGTGTATCATTCCATAAATAAAATACTTATTTGAAAATTGTTTCCTTTAATCTCTCATGTTTTATATAATAGTTTTCTTTGTAGAGGTTTTATACAAGTTTGTTTAAATTAAAACATTTTTGCATTCTAAAATTTTTGATGCAATTGTGCATGCTTTAAAAAATTTATTTTTTTTGTCTTTTTTTAATAGAATGAATCAGTGCTTCTCTCCCCACCCCCTGCCCCCCTTGGCATTTACCTTGTTTTCATCTTTGTATCTTGCAAACTAGCTACCACACAACTTTTGTTTAGTTAAAAAAAATAAGGAGTACTGTCCATGTCAGTATATACAGAGCATTCTTATTATAACTCATTTTTCTAATAGCTGCATAAGAATCAATAAAATAGTAACTGTAACTTATTGAATTATTCCCTTACTGATTAATCTTTTAATCATTTATTTCACTGTTATAAACAATTCTTTAATGAAATTTTTATATATCTAATTTGTGTATAGCTGTAAGTACTTTGATAAGACAGAAGCAGAAGTGCTATGTTACAGTCCTTGCCCAATTGAACCACTGGTAGATACTGCATAATGGCTCTCTCAAAGTATTGAACCAATTAATACTAAACTAAAATAAGAATGTCCATTACTCACATTTCAACAATATTCATTTAATTTATGGCAGAGGTTAAAAATTGCACAGTATTGTTTTTAATTTGTATTTCTCTGATGCTAACATGTTTAGATATGTAACTGGCTTGTTGGTATTCTTCACCCTTTTATAAAATGGGCCATTAGTCTTTATTCTTACTGATTTGAAGTGGCTTTTTATATTTTAAGGAAATTAGTCCTTTGACTATTTTATACATTGCAGTCTTAGTCTTCAGCTTGCCACATCTTTTACCTCTTACTGTTTTTCATTATATGGAAATTTTATGTTTTACATAGTCATGTCTTTTGGGGATGTTTTGTTGATCTTAAGGGAGCCTTTACTAACCTAAACTTTAAGAATATGTGTATTTTAACCAAAACACATACATATATGTTTAGACTTTTTTAAATCTAGAATTTGTTTTTGTGTATGTGGTGTGAATAACATGAAGGGTGGCAGTGTACTGTAATGATCAGGGAGCTTGGGCTACGGACTCTAATGTGATGGAGTTAAATTTTAGGGCTTCAGCAATTACTGAAGCAAGTAATACCTTTATTGGGAAGTTTCTGAGCAAGCTAATTACCTTTTCTTATTTGCTCTTTTTTTAAGTTTTTACTATTTAATGAAATAAAGCATTTAAAGACTCTAGCAAGTACCTTGTACATTGTGAAGCCGACATAATGTAAGCTACTATTAGTTTGTTTTTTTTCTGAAATAACCACTTGCCCCAACACTATTTAATAAATAGTTCATTTTTACTCTGCAGATATGGAATCCCAATTCTAACATATATGAATTTCTTTCTATTGCTGATCTATTTCTAAATCCTTTAATAGTCTTTGCTGATATATTTATCTAAATCTTGTGCTGATTTTATGTGTTTGCAATTAATGTAGTTTCAAAGTTATACAATATCTGGTAATTCATATTATCTCAATTCTTTTTTCCCCCTCTAAATTTTGTTTTGGTAGTTGTGCATAGAAACTCATATATTAACTTGAAAGTTAGTTTCTTAAGATCTATGAAATGATCCCATTGGAATTACATTAAACTGTAACTATACATTAGGGGGCCTAATAATACTGGGTCTTCCCATCCAGGAACATAATTTATTGCTCTCACTATTCAGGATTTCTTTTATGTTCTTCTATAAAGTTGTACAGTCTCTTCTTATAGATTGTGCATGTGAGTTTATTTCTTCATATTTGATTATAAATGTGATTCAGTCACCATTTTAATTGATTAATTGTTTTTAATTGTTTTTTTTTTGATATAACAAAATGATTTTTATTTTTCTAATTCTGACTAATTCTTTGTAATTCATATTAGTTCTACTAGTTTTCCAATTGAGAGCCTTGTTTTTTTTGGGAGGTGGGTAGGTAGACAAATCATAACAATTTTATTTCATTTTTTTAAACTGTAAATATATATTACATAAAATTTACCATCTTAGCTATTAATTTTTTTTATTACTTTATTTATTCATAAGCATTTATTCACACTTTGTATATCTAGCACATAATGGTTTACAAAGTAGGTGAATAGGTGTTAACAATTTTAACTACAGTTCAGTAGTCTTACATATATTCATGTTGTGCAGTGCATCTCCAGGACTTTTTCTTCTTGTAAAACTGAATCTATGTCTGTAAAGGAGAGATACTTCCATAAGGTGACCTCTGAATCTATATCTGTGAAGGAGACACTGTTCCATAAGGGGACTTCTGCTGGATCCACTAGCTAGATCTGGGCCAGAACAGAGATTGCTCCCCATAAATCTTCTCAGAAACTATCTGAGCAACCTTTCCCCTATGCCCCAGGCAGGCTGGTTCCTGAAACAGGACCTTGCCCTTCCCAAGGCAATCATGTGAGGCATTTCCCCTTCTCTGGGCTGGGTACTCCCAGAATGGTCTGCCCTGTTACATATAATTTTTTAGTGCCTGCCTTGCAGTGCAGAGGATAGCCACACTGTCTTGCTACTCAAGAGCACCTCGTAGGTAAGTTCCCCTAATAAACTTTTGATGCAATGATGGACTTTGTCAGCTTCTTTCTTTAGTCTCTCAGCCCAGGCAGTTTTATGAACAACAGTTATTAAACAACTCTCTATTTCTTCCCTTCCTTCAGGCTCTGGAAACCACCGTTCTACCTTTCATTTCTCTGCATTTGGCTACTCTAGGTACCTCATATACAGTAACTCACCACCCCCTCATCTGTGGGAGATACGTTCCAAGACACTTAGTGGATTGCTGAAAGTATGAATATTGCCAAACTCTATATATACTACTTTTTTCCCTACACATATATACCTATGATACAGTTTAATTTTTAAATTAGTCACAGTAGGAGATGAACAATAATAGTAATCATAAAACAGAACAATTATAACAATAGGCTATAATAAAATTTAGGAATGGCTGTGGGGCCATTATTAAGTAAAATAAGAATTACTTGAACACAAACACTGGAATACTGGGACAGAAATGGCTACTAAGTGACCAATGGGTAGGTAGCATCTAGAGCATGGGGATGCTGGACAGAGGGATGGTTTATGTCCCAGGTAGGACAGAGCAGGATAGTGTGAGGTTTCATCATGCTACTCAGAATGGTACACAATTTAAAACTTATGAATTACTTATTTCTGGAATTTTCCATATAACATTTTTGAATCTCAGTTGACTGTGGGTAACTGAAACCATGGAAGCAAAAATCATGACTTTTTGTTACTGGTTATTTCACTTATCATAATATCTATCCTCAAGATTCATTCATGTTGTAACATGTGAGAGTTTCCTTCCTTTTAAAGGCTGAACAATAATCCATTGTATGTGTATACCAATTTTGTTTATCCATTCATCTGTTGGTGGACAGTTGGGTTGCTTCCACTTTTTGGTTATTGTGAATACTGCTACTGTGAACATGGGTATACAAATATGTATGGCTTAAGGCCTTGCTTTCAGTTATTTTGGGCGTATACCCAGAAGTGGGATGGCTATATTATACAGTGATCCTATTTTTTTTACTTTTTGAGGAAACTGTTTTCACTTTACATTGCTACCAACAGTGAACAAGAAGAGTTAACGGTTTCTCCACACCGTTGTCACCATGCCTTATTTTCTGTTTATTTTTCTTGTTATCTCGTTGTGATCTTGGTTTTAATTTCCCTAGTGATGAGTGATAGTAAGCATGTTTTCATGTGCTTATAGGCCACTTGTGTATTCTTTTTGGAGAAATTCTATTCAAATCTTTTGCCCAGTTGATCAGGTTTTTAACATTATAAAACATAAATTTTTACTTATCTTATTCCTAGTCTTTTTCTACTGCCTAGGACCTCCAAAACAAAGCTGGAAAAGTAGTAGATAGTAGATATCCTTGTGTTTTTTCTGATTTTAGGCTCCCTTCTAATTTTTTCCAGTTAAGTATGTTGGTCAGAAATCTTTGGTCAATAACCTTTATCAAGTTAAGGAACATTCTTTATAGACCTGAGCTTCGAAATGTTTGGTAAAAGTAGTTGAATATAATGTTTTAAGGGTATATTTATTGAAATAACCGTGTGATTCATTTATTTTTCTTTAATCTGACTACCTAGTGATTGTATTTTATATTTATTTGTATAGAACCATCTCTATATTCCTGATAATTCTATTTTGTCATGATAAGATACTGAATTTGATTTGCTGATTTTCTGGTCATTTTAAATAAAGAAGAGTCTTAGCCCAAAATAATGAATTTCGTAAATTCAAGATAAGAGACACTGAACAAAATTATGTAGACATTTGCTATATTTTAAGTACAAAATATACAGTGACTCACTCCACTGTAGAGCACTATATTTGTTAAAGTAGAAATGGCAACCAAATGGTTTTCAGATTTGCCCCATGTTATCCTGTTATTTCTTCCTTAATGTTAAGAGTCTTTCAGTGTACCTCCAACGAAGATAAGTAGAAGTGAACTTTGAAAAAAAAAGAAAAATTTGCCATTGTGTGTTAAGCTACATGACACGGAGAGATCGACTCCTAGGGGATTTCCCTTGACTTAGTTAGAACACATATTCTCTCTTGTCTTGTAATTTTAGAACTTGTAGGTAAATGGTTGTGACATCAGAGTGACTGATGATCCTTGATCATATCTAACTCTCACTTAGTAACATCTAGTACATTATTAGTGTCTAATTCATTGATGTTATTAGTTTCACTATTAGAAATAATAATATATTCATTTGTTTAACGGTATATTTAATGAGCATGTACCATGTCCTGGTAAGTGTGATAGATGATTGGAAATACAAAGGTGAATAAGGCAGGATCCTTGCACTCAAGCAGCTCATAGTTCTGTTTTTTTTTGTTTGGTTTTGTGGTGGTGGGGGAGTGGTAGGTAGGTGTCAGAGAGTGTGGTTAGGGAGAGGTGGAATGTACTCAAGTAAGCACCAGTTCTTATAGAAGTATGTATAGCATTTAGGGGAACACAAAGGAGAGTATGGTCAATCTTGTCTGGAGCAATTAGGACAGGTCTCCTCAGTGAACTGGAAAGACAATAGGCTGGACATTTCAAGTAGAGGCAAGGGTTACCAAGTATTCAGAGTAAGTAGTTTATTATGACTGGTAAGAGATGAGGGCAATGGTAATTGTCATGCCTATAGACTGGGAGGTAGTCATTTGGGGGAGAGAAATTGTATGGTATGCCATTCTGAAGAGCTTGGAGTATGGACAAAGCAGGGGAGCCATTGAAAGGTTTTAGGCAGGGGAATAAAAGGACCAAATATGGGTTTTGTAATACTGATATTGAGGATGATTATGGACCTGAGAGGTTGGTGAGTGGCTGTTATAGGGAAATAGCAAGACCAGTTTGGAATTCCTTATAGTGGTCAAGAGGATAGATTATAGAGGCAACCAATGATTTTCTTTTTCTTGTGTACAGATACATTAAAAAAATCTTTATACTAACCAATGTCACCTTAATAAATTTAACAATAAAAAAATATCTTTATGCTGGAAGGAAAACTGACTCTGGTTGGTGAGCACACAATGCAATATTTAGATGTATTATAGAATAGTATACTTGGAACCTATATAACATTACTAACCATTGTCACCCCAATACATTTAAAAGCAGAATAAAAAAATCTTTTTTTTATGATAATAAGTGATAATGGAATCAGAGTTAATAAAAATCAGTAGATACTTTGTTGAATTTTAGATGATGGCTTATACCTCTTGATAAAACTTTTACCAGGGCTATCAAAAAAATAAAATGTGGTAATTTGAATTTAAACTCTTTTCTTTGCCTGGCCTGGAATGAAGTGGGACTCCATAGTGAGTATATGAGGGCTGTCCGGAAAGCATCCAGCCATGTAACTTTTCTCATTATATTGACAATGGCTGGAGTTTTTCTGGATAGCCCTCATATATTAGTCTTCATTATGTTTAGGAATTACACAATTCATGATAAAGTATACGTTTGGCTCTAGATCAACTTGCCTGAAATGAACTCATGTAAAACCAGTTGTCTAAGAGCAATTCACCCAACTTAATCTTATCGACAGTGTATTTCTATTTTTACCAAAAAATAATTGACATGTTTGATATTTGTAACACTCAAGTAAAATAACCCACTGCCATCTCACCATGGTCTCTCTCTGATAAGCCACATACTTTCTAAGGACATCAACTGCTTCTTTCTAGACAACAAAATCAGTGTCATACTTTGCACACTTGGTCAACTGTTTACCATATTTTCCGGCCTATAAGACGACCGGGCGTATAAGACAACCCCCTAATTTTACAGTTAAAACATAGGTTTAGGCCTATATTCGCTGTATAAGACTACAGCCTCGGAAGTGGGGGGTAGTCTTAAACAGCGGATATAGGCCTAACCCTATGTTTTAACTGTAAAATTAGGGGGTCGTCTTATACGCCCGGTCATCTTACGCACCAGAAAATATGGTACCTATGCCTCAATATTTTTCAAATTCTACCCATGTTTTCTCTTGTTCTAGCATTGCTTTTATGAAGTCTTTGACTATCTCACCCTCTCATGAGCTTTTCTGAATTCCTTGGCCACCAGATACTGCCTTTGGTATATTTTTTATCGTTGAATTTTTGTTTAAATCTTATGTGTTTGTCTTATCTCCAAAATTTATTCTTTCTCAATCTTCAGTGGGAAAAAAATAATCTGAGGAGCCTGATATAATTTAGATAACTAGAGTGAGGGCCATGAATATGCCTTTTAAATAAGATACATAGGCATTTTGGATATAGTGCTATTATAGATCAGCAGTCTTCAAACTGGGGGACACACAAAGACCCTCCAAGGGATACAGTCGAGGCAAGAATAATTTTGAGCAAATTACTTTTCAGATCCTCATCTTCCATTAGTCCTCTTAGTTTAAATGGAGTTTTCACCCAATATATAAAGGAAAGGCATGTCTCATTTTTTTTCAAATCTTTTTTATTTCCTTTATTATTTATTATTTTTTATTATTAAATTTATTAGGGTTACATTGGTCAGGAAAAATTACATAGGTTCCAGGTATATAACTCTTTTCATCACCATATATTTAGCTTCCCCTCCCTCCTCTCCCCCTATCGTCAGGTAACCACTAAAATATTGACTGTGTCCATGAGATTTTATTTCTTTGTTGCTTTCAGTTTTAAAGTCCATATATGAGTGAAGGCATGTGGTTTTTAAGTTTTTATGTCCAAATCTTGCTTTACCTTTCTCAGATGTAAAAACATCCAAGGCGTCAAAGAAAGGACAATTCTAAGTAATATACCAGGAAGCCTTCCTTATTAGAGCACCAAAAAATCCATCTCATCTTTTCCAATAACAG
Source organism: Craseonycteris thonglongyai (assembly GCA_004027555.1). Lineage (NCBI taxonomy): Eukaryota > Metazoa > Chordata > Mammalia > Chiroptera > Craseonycteridae > Craseonycteris > Craseonycteris thonglongyai. The sequence continues at coordinate 48,353 of PVKE010001868.1, forward strand.
ATATATTTTCAGTTAAATTTTAATGCTTAATAATTATCACATTTTAATGTTTTCACAGGTTAGATACTAATAAAAGTTATGACAACCTATTCTAGAAGTAAACCTAAAAGTAAAATTCTTGTAATCACAGAAAATTTTTAAAAATCAAAAAATTTTTAAAGATTTATTTTATTGTTTGAAAGAAGGTGAGGGGGTGAGGAGGGCCCAGAGCAGTCTCCATAGTTGTACATCATTAGTTGTGACATAGTTCATTACACAGAGGTGGATGTGGGGGCCACATGGGGCGGGAACTGAATTAGAGGCCTCCTGCATGGGAGGCAAGAACCTTCACCGCCATCCCAGCAGTTACTACCGTAGTTGCGCCACACTTCAGCGTATGGGTTTGTACAGGCCAGGGCCAGGAATTGATCCCCAGACCTCGCGATTGCGAGACAAGCGTTCAACTGCTAAGCTATCCCGGCATCCCCTCAAATCATTTTTTGTATTTGTAGTCCATGGAAATTGAGAGGGTGAATAATAATAGACATCCTAACATAAGACTATACTACTTTTAGATACATTCTGTGAAAAATGAAATTGAAAAGCTTTAAAAGATGAAAGGGAAGTACGTAAGATTTCTGATTGTTAAAGGCAGAGTTTGTTCACAACCTTTTTAAACAAATAATGCTGAGTGGCAAATCATGGTGTTATTACAGTCCATTAGCTACACTTAATAGGGTGTAATAGAAAAGGCATAATAGTCAAAAATTGGGTGGATGAAACAGGAGACGGAGAAGAGAAGAAAAAGAAGTATGTATAAGCATTGAATCATAATTTGTAATATTAAGGACAAATGGTAGTTTATTGTATAAATGTACCATAATGAGTTCCTAAATATCCACCACAAGGGACTAATTATGGCTTATTTTTATAATAAACTACCATTCAGCTATAAACTAAAAAGCAATTTTTAATGTAGTGATATTAAAAGATTGACAAGATCATTATGTATGTATGAATACACACACACACACACACACATACATATATATATATATATATATACATCTACATCATCTACACATGCACACACACATCCATACCCATTCCCATACCTATACCTATACATATATATGTTTTAAAATGTCCCTGAAATGGTTGGTGTGCAAGAAACTGAAAACATTGCTTCAGGTGGGGGAGAACTTGGTAGTGGTGACAGAGAGGTGACAGGGAGGTTTTTAATGTATATTCTTTCTCACCTTCTGAATTTTGAACTACTAGCCTGTTACTTTTTTTTTTTTTTTTTTTTAAGAAATTGAATTTAAATTTAAGGTGAAATGTAAAAAACAAAACTAAAATAAGAGTATAATGGTTTATTTTTAAGGTATAAATGTTCATAAATTCCCCAGAATTTGTGCTTTGCAACTACTTACACTTGAACTGAAAAGTTTTAGATGTTACTTTAAAAATGTATGAGGAATATATATATATATATATATATATATATATATTTAAAAAAATTATTGGGTGTATGAACAAAGGAGTTTGAAGAACACTTGTTCTAGTTTCTACTTAGAATATATTGCATCAGAATCACCTATGGCCATGTTAAAATTGTAGATTACTGGATCTTACCCAGGAATAATAGCATGCATGGTAATAGCTGACATTTATTTGGTTCTGTGTGCCAACGCAAGTGAAAGTGCCAGGCTTATTTCTATTTCAAATGTGTCAATGCTCTTTGTCTTTCCCCCAGGGCATGGCAAAGCTCCTTTCCCTGTGGCGGGCTGCCTGGTTTTCAGTGGCTCTAACTGGAGCTTAAGGTTACAAGAGACACAGCCAGTTCCCTGAAGTATAAGCCTGCTCAGAGAACGAGCACCCCTCCTCTCTCCTCCCTGCCCTTCCTCTGCACCTAGGGAGTCAGCAGATCTTTATAGGCTCTCAGAGAAGAAGCTTCCAGGCTCTCCTTCAGCCCCTCATACTTTCCTTTCTGTCCTCATCCAAACTCAGATCAGCTGTAGGGTGTTTGAAGGACAGAGGCCAGAAAGTCCATCCATGTCTCTACCAGGAACAAAGAGATTCTGTCCTTGTGCTGGACCTGGACAGCCGTCCAGCTTCTGCTTCTGTGTGTGAGCCGATCTTCCAGAACAATGAGACTGGTCTCTGGGAGTTCAGCAAGTCAGGAGTGTGGTTTCTATCTAACTTTATTTCTCAATTTTAATGAGGATCAGAAATAAGCCAGCTACCACAGAGTTCAAGGTCATTCTACAAAGTAGATGGGAATGGCTACAATCCTGGTAAGATGTTTAGGACAAAGGGACAGAAGGAAATACAGCAAAATGCTAACTGTGGTTGTTTTAGGGGGGTGGATTTCCCTTTGTTTCTTAAATTCTAATTTCTAAATGTAAGCCTGCTTATATTGATTGCTCTTACAAGCTAGAAATCTTTTCTGGATTCATTTCCTTTCTGAGAGAAGGGATATTAGGCGCTCATAAGCGGTACAAATGAATACTCTGCCATTTGTACTCCAAAAGGCTATTTCCGTGGCTCTGATAATGACAATGATTGTGAATACTGTGTTTTACCTGTGTCTGCCAAGCCCTATGGGAATGAACTAAATGCTACATAAGGATTAACGGGTTAAATTATAATTCTTATAATGCTGTGAGGTAGATAATTATCCATAGTTTACTGAAGAGGATGTTTGAGCTTAGAAAAGTTATAGCCTTTCATTGCACATTACAAAACTAGTAATGAGAGAAGCTATTATCTGAAGCTTGGTAGTTTGCTTTGGAACCACCATTAAACTTCTAGACATGTTATCTCACACCTGCTCACACCATGCTATGTCCTTTCACATAAGTATAGAAACATTTTTTTAAAGATTTAATTTTTATTGGTTTTTGACAGAGAGAGAGAAGACAGACAGAGACAGAGAGAAGGGGGAGGACCCAGAGCAGTCTCCAAAGTTGACAGCATCAGTTTTCCATATAGTTTCACTCCACAGGTGGGCACGGGGCTGCGCAGGGCAGGACCTGGGCCAGGGGCCTCCTGCATGGGCCCTGGCAAGAACTGAACTGGGGGCACACCCGAGTTCACAAAATGAGTCAGCATGGGCCGGGGCCGGGATTTGATCCCTGGTCTCCGGGGCTGCAAAGCGAGTGCTTAACCCACTGAGCCATCCCAGCTTCCCCAAGTATTGGAACATTTTTAAGAACTAGAATGGGGATTCATTTGGGAATGCATGGAAAGAAATAAATATTAGGTATGTAGTGATGAATGGATAAAATCTTACAATGTATTTTTTATATGGAATTGTGTGTGGAGGAAGTATTTCACATAATGCGCACTCAAGAGTAATTTTCTTTGAAATGCATGCATTTCTCTAAGTAGTATTGCCTGAGCATCTGCTGTTACACTTGCCAGACTATGTTCTAGGCATTTGAATTACATCATTAAACCAAGACAGAAAAAAATTCCTGCCCTTCAGGAGCTTGCATTCTAAGGAGGTGGGGAAAGGGTGATAGTGGTAAAAATAGATGATAAAGAAATATAGTGAATAAGTTGTATGGCATATTATATGGCAGCAAATGCTATGGAAAAGAAGAGCCAGGTAAGAGGCAGTAGGATTGTGGTGGAAGGGTTGCTTGCAGTTTTAAATAGGTGGTCAGGGGTAGGACTCATTGAGAAGGTGACATCTGAGCAGAGTAATAAGAAAAGAGAAAGAGATAGGGAATGCAGAAAGTGGAACAGCCAGTGCAAAGGCTCCAAGTACAAAGTGGATGCTGTGTGGTTTGTGTCAGTGGACTGGTTAAGCAGAATTTAGTCAAAATAGGAGGTTCCAGAAGTAATATGGAGCCAGAGAGGTTCTTAACCTGGAGTCTGAGGATAGAATTTAGGTGTCTATTAATTTGGATAGGAAATTTTATTTTTTATTAAAAATTTAAAAATGTATATATTGTTTGAGAGAAGTTGAGGAGAGAACGAGAGAGAGAGAAGTGGGAAGGGCCCAGGGCAGTCTCTATAGTTGTACATCATTACTTGTGGAGGAGAGAATGAGAGAGAGAGAAGTGGGGAGGGCCCAGAGCAGTCTCTATAGTTGTACATCATTACTTGTGGCACAGTTTCATTCCACACAGGTGGATGTGGGGCCCCACAGAGTGAGAATTGAACCAGGGGCCTTCGCCACTGAGCCATCTCAGTGGCTCTTAGTTGCGCTGCAGTTCAGAATATGGGTTTGCATGGGCTGGGGATTGAACCCAGGCCTTGAGATTACAAGGCAAGCACTCAACTATTGAGCTATCCTGGCATCCCCTAAAAATATTATTTTGAAAAGGGCTCTGTAGACCTTGCCAACTGCTAAAGGGGTCCATGGCATTAAAAAAAACAAAAAACAAAAAACAAGATTGAGGCATCCCTGATGGGCAACATTGTAGGCTAGTGGAGTATATTTTCTGACATTGGCCTTTGTGCTAAGAGTGAAATGGCAGCTGTTAGAGAATTTTGAGCAGAGGCATGACATGATTTTCCTTGTATTTGGAAAAGCTTGCTCTGGCTGCTGTGTTTAACTAGAGACTTGAGGGGTGGCGGGGAGGTAGGTGGGCAGGTTATTAGATTATTATGATGATCTGGGAAAGAAATTATAGTTGCTCAGGAGATGGTGGCTTGGACTATGCTTGTAGCCATGGTGGCAGTAAAACGTGATCAGATCCCAGATTTATTTTGGAGGTAGAACCATCAGGATTTCCTGATTGGATGTGGGGGAGAACAGTCAGGGATGACATCAGGGTTTTTGACTTAAGCAATGGAAGGATGGAATTTCCATGGACTGAAGGTGAAGGAGAATGGGGTGGAGCAGGTGTGTAGAAGGAAGATGAAGCATTGTTTCTGATAGGTGAAACTTGAGGTGTCGATTTGCCTTGCTCAGGGAAGTGTTAGCAGGTATTTGAATATATGAGTGTGGAGTCAGGGAAGAGGGCTTGTGAGCTGTAAGTACACACTTAGGAACTCACTTGCACTTATAAAAGTTGGTGTTTAAAACTCAGAGACAGGATGAGACGCTGCGGGTAGATGGAGAATCAGGACCAACCCTGGGGAACTTCACCAGGAAGACACTAAGGCAAAGTGGGAGTGGGAGGAAGCAGCAAAACAAACAGAAAGAACGCTAGCTGGAAAATCAAGAGAATGTGGTGTCCTGGATATGACAGTACATGAAAAAGGTAGAGCGAGGGGGAAGGGACTGTATCCAGTGGTAAAGCAGGTCCTTAGGACCAAGAATTGACCACTGAATTTGGAAGCAGGGAGTATATTGCAGGATTCTGGTAGGGTTAGGGGTGGGCCAAAAGTTTATGGAATTAGAATGACAATTGGAGATAGTATATGGACCTCTTCTTTGAGAAGTTTTATGGCAAAAGGAACAAAATTGGGGTAGCAGCTGGTGGGACAAGTGAGATTGAAAGAAAGACTTCATTTTGTTCTAATTAAGATGGGAAAAATAATATTTTTAATGCCAAAGACAAGGCTCCAATAGAAAGGACAATTTTGATGTTGGAAGAGGAAAGACTCACTGGGGTCATCTCTTTAAGAACGTGGTTTCCATGGAGGTGTTGTGTACTAGCAGAGGGGTTGGCTTTGAAAGAAGCGTGGAGAGTCATCTCTAGTAATAGATTCAGAGGCGGAGAATGTGGGTATCAGTGCTGGATAGTGAGGAAGAGGGATGTAAAGTTCTGGCTGTTTTAGTTTTGTCAGTGAAATAGGAAGCAAAGTTATCAGTTAGGAGTAAAGGTGAAACAATATTAGCAATAATAGCTTACACACACATACACACACACCCCTATGTGCCAGGCACTGCTCTAAGCACTGCGCACATATATACTCTCATTTTCACAACAGCCTTGTGAGGTAGGAATCATTTATCACCACTTAAAGATAAGGAAACAGAAACACAGGAAAAGAAATAACTCACCCCAGGTCCCACTGTTTGTAAGTGGCAGAGCTAGGATTCAACCACACATCCTGAGCCCGGAGTCTGTTCTCTCAATCACAGTGATTCCAAATTGACCTTCTGGAAGGTAGTACCTATTTCTCTTTCTTAACCAGTGACCCTCAGTGTTCTACAGAATGGAACACCCTGGTGTCTACCTCTAAGGATTAGAGAAAGTTGGGTAAAAGGCTTAGCACAATACCTGATTCATAGAAGATAGTCAATAAATATTAATATAAACAGTAGTTCTTTGTTGTTGCTGATGATGTCAGCACTTCTTGATTCTATTGACTACTTTTTAGTAGTAACATTGGATTTCATGATTCAAAAACTGTTTCCAAATAGAGGGACAAAATGGTATCTTAGGATTTATTATAATTACATTTCTTTGATTACCAGCAAGGTTGGACATTTGCTCATATGTTTATATAGGACAATGAAACCAGTGACTCTGACTTTGTCTATTTCTATGGTATCTGTTACTACAGTAATTAAAACAGTGAGCTGTAAAGGACATGTGTGGTTCTCAGGCACTTGGCCCCAGCTTACTGCTTATGAGAGCCGCAGGCTTGCAGCAGCCTGAGGCTGGGTGATCTGGTAGCTAGATGCATCTGGGTGCTCAGTCAGCTGTGGCTCCTCTATTGCGGGTAGCTGTGAACATGGCTCCAGGAGTTGCCTTCGTGCAATGAATCACGTGATGGGGAAGAGTACATATTGCTAAAGATGAATGGATATAGCAATGACCATGTGGGAAAAAATACCTGTGGATGGATGGCGATGACTTAGTGCTGATGAGCTGGTGCCGTAATTGGTGAGGTTCAGAGAGCCAATGATGGGTTGGTTGTATGCTGTGGAGAAGACTGGGCCCGAGTCAGATCTGTCCTGTGGAAGGTGAGTCCTCTCTGAGGAAGTCTATGTCCTCAGCAGACACTCCACAATGCTGGCTTCGTCCAGCAGTGAATGTAGAAAGCTTGGGTTGGTGTATCATGATGATTTGTTGAATATTTATTGAGCTGGAATAGTGTGGTGTGGACATTAAGAATATACTCTATAACCAGGCTTTCTGGGTTCAAATCCGATCTGTATTTCTTGTTACCTGTGTAAATGTGGGCAAGTACTTAACCTCTCTGTGTCTTGGTGTCTTATCTCTAATATGGGGGTAATAATAACAATACTTCCCACATACTGCTTTTATGAGAATTAAGTGAATTAATAACAATTTATTTTATCTAATGTTTGATACACATTTCCACATCTGAAATTCTGGTATGTTTTACAACTGATGATGTCATTTTAATAATTGGCAATATTTTTCTTCTTTCTTGGTTGTATATAAGGAATGATATATCTTAGAATCAATGGTGTCTTTTATTTGAAGAACTATGTTACTAGTAAAGCATTAAACATGACTTGGTAATAGAAAATGTTATGGGTTACTTATTTTCTTGGTTTTATAATCATAATCAAATCCTAATGGCCCTGCTAAGCCCCTGATTGCTGTACGTGAGAAGTCTTAAAAGCAGAACAAAAATTCAAATAAGAAGTCAGAACACACATGCATTAAGTATCACATGATCTTTTGGTCCTTTGGGACTTTAGGGGTGTATTTTGTGACTTTCATGGTTACCCTTTCTTGTTACACTCATCATTGATCCCTCCGAGTCCAGGTCATGCCCTCAACTTTCCTATAATGTCCACATTCCAGAGGTATTTATTTCCATTTTAGTCAGCTAATACTCTGTGTCTAGATCCAGGACCTTGACAGTTACTCATGTGAGCTTTACTTTTGAAATGATAAATTATAACATCCAATTTCTGACCATCATCTTCTATCATTCTAACTTTTCCAGAGTTCTCCAAAAACACAGATTCCTTCTCTTTCTTCCTCAGGGGCTTGAGTCTAAACATCTTTCTCCATATCCATCAACCATTTCTGTCTTCACTTCTCCTTATGGCATTGAGATTATGTGATATAGTTATCCCTTCAAACTCTCCTTGATTTCTTTACTCTGTCACTGCCTGTAACAGCCATCTGACAAAACCCAGCCCTAAAGAGACCCAAACATTTGTCTCCTACCTTTTTCTGGACTACACAACTGTCAGGTTCTGCCACTATGGTGGTCTCTAATGCCAAGTGGGCCCTCCATGCTGCTCACCAACTCTAATATGTGTTCCCAGTCTGCACTGTCCAGTTCACAGCAGCTGCTTTTTCAAATATGTTCTATCCCTTGAAAACTGCTAGTTCTTTTCTTCTCCTTTGACACTGAACATTTGACCTCACTTAAAAGCTGTAAAGAGGCTCCAGAGTGCGGTGGAAAACATATTAAAAGTAGTCAGGAAACCTGCTCTCAGCTGAACAGTCAGGTGATATTTTTTTCCTCCTCTTGTAGTCATAAAATGTGTTTTCACCTGGGTATTGATCTAAGTTTGATCTATGCTGTTAGTCAAGTGTGATTTTATTTGGGTACTAGTTTAATCCTGTTTTCTTTGAGGGAGGGGGACTGGCCTAAGTGACTTCTGAGAACCTATGTTCAAGGTTCTGTGATTTAAGTTTTATATATTTTTTCAAACTAGCTTAATTAGCATATACAGTCTAGTTCGGATAATGTTATTTCTTGGGTTAAACAGAAAAGTTCTCACTTATCATAGAAACCAGGAAGGCATGTGGTCATCCTTTTTCTACTTTTTTATTATTATTATTTATTTTTTTTTAAAAGATTTATTTTTATTGTTTTTGACAGAGAGAGAGAGAGAGAGAGAGAGATACAGAGACAGAGAGAAGGGGGAGGGCCCAGAACAGTCTCCATAGTTGTACATCATTGGGTTTTTCCACATAGTTTCATTTCACAGGTGGACGTGGGGCTGCACAGGGCAGAAACTGGTCCGGGGTCTCACCCCAGTGAGAACTGAACTGGGGGCACTCCCCAGTTCAGCATATGGGTTCGCATGGGCCGGGGCCGGGGCCGGGAATCAATCCTCGGTCCCCGGGGCTACAAAGTGAGCTCTTAACCCACTGAGCCATCCCGTCTTCCCCTATTTTATTATTTTTGAACTAGTGAAAAGGACTTCTATGGTTTATCAATTTACCAAGAGGAAGGAGAGAGAACATAGAATGTCTTGTTTCTATAATAGAGTTAATCAAGACTTTGCCTTGACCCTCAGACTGGGGACTTCTAGGGAAGAAGGATGTGTTTCCTGACCAATTTTTACTCTGAGGAGTGGAGAGGGTGTGGCAGCAAGCAGTACTTAAGGCACTGCTACTGGTCTAAGCTGAACAAGCTATCAAAGGAGCTGATGTCCTTTGTGTGCTGCCCAGATGGTGCATTTCTAAAATGACAATCTGGATGGTTACGCTGGATTTACTGGTAAAATGGGTGCCTCAAAAATTTTAACATTTTTATTTCTTCCCATCTGTAGTTTCTTCTATATATTCCCAACATTTGAGCATTATTTGTGGATTCTAAAATTTCAGGGGAACTGCAGTGGGGCAGTTCCTGGGTATAATCTCTTGGCTCCATGCAGAGAGCTTTTGTGGCCTCGTCAGCTTGGATAGAGGTAGCAAATGGAGGAGCATGCTTGTTACAATCTAGATAGAGGTGTCACTTTCTGGCCTTGCCAGATGTCATTGTTTGGGGATAACATGAACAAATGCTAAGGTTCTCAACTTCGGCTGTATGTCAGAATCACCTGGAGAGCCGTTAAGAGTTGCAGGGCCCAACAGTGTATCTCATACCAATTAAATCTGTTTCTTCCTAAGTAGTTTTGAAACTTCCCCAGGTGATTCTAATATGTGGCCAAGACTGACAGCACTAAATAAAGCCTTTATAGGGGGAGATTAAATTGGTTAGCTGATGGAGAAGTTTTGGCTATTGCCAGTTAACTGGTTGTATCTCTACTTTGTCAGGGCTGATTTTGTCAGTCACATGGTAGCAAGATCAGAGGTGGTCAGTAGTGTATAACTGAGTTTTCAGAAGTGTTCTTACAACCTTTGAGTAGCAACTGTAGTTTGCCTGTAAATTGGTGTACACTTCTCTTTATATGCTGTTACCAATGGTGTTCCTAACTCTCTCCACCAGAAGGAAAAGTGAGAGATGTATACAGGTGTGTGTGTGTGTGTGTGCTATCTCCATTTTATTTGATGACTTATTGTTCATTTTGTTCACTTTGAAAATTAGATACGTAATTGATTTCCTTATAACAGCTTCAGTGAGCAATTATCTGAAAAGATTAGATTACTTGGGGGAAAACAAAGCTAAAACTACCATGGAAAAACTAAAATAACATCCAGAAGATTTTAAAGAAGACATGTTAAACTGAAACGTCTAGTACCAGTGTTTCTGGCTATCTGAAAGATTTTGGTATGTCTGTTTCTACCTGTGTACATACAGTTTCCAATTTCTATAAATTCCTGGTCTGGTGTATACAGTTCCCACTAAGAGTGCCTAGTGATCCTATAGTAGGGTTGCCAGATAAAATATAGGATGTCCAGTGAAAAGTGAACTTCAGGTTAACAATGAATAATGACTCAGTGTAAGTATGTTCCAAATACTACAAAGAGGCATACTTATACTAAAAAAATGATCTGTTGTTTATCTGACATTTATACATGATTGAGCATCCTATAATTTTTATTTTCTAAATCTGGCAACCCTATGGAGGTATTGGTTAGACTAGATGGCTGTAGCACAGTCTGCTTCTTCTGAGCTGCAGCTCCTTGATTTGGTTTTACCTCTAACCAAATTCCTAGAGAAGATACTAAGCTTTCCATCCAACATTCTCAGTTTGTTGTTTTTCCCATTTGTCTAACAGGGTTTCTTGTCTTTGATAAAAAAAAAAGACTTGAAAGTAGCCACAAAACTCAATTCTTAAATTCTAAATGGTAGAAGCAATGCAAGTTAAGACCTTAAACTTCTCAGCATTGAGTGGAATGCCAGGTGCAATATGATTTATTTTGGAGTACTTTTCCACCATGTGGGAGACACAAGTGTTCTGTCTCCCTTAGAAACCTGGGCAGGTGGCCTGGCCTCCTAGGTATTTGTCTGGCCTGGTTTACTAGAAAATTCCACTCTCATTCAAGTTAAAGCTGGCTGGCTTTCAGCCTGACTCTCCAGAGACTGACCTTCATCACCTCCTTCTCCTAAAGTTCATTTTGTTGGCTTTAAATAAAGGGCTCTGTCAGTTACTGAGTCGAGTTTGAAGCTGAAGAGCTGGAAACTTCTCCCAAAGTTTTCGATCAAGTGAACTAATGCTTATATGGACCAGTTGAAGGATGTGTTCTTTTTCTTTGTTCTTTTTCCTTTTTACTAGTATTTTGTATATTCATTCTGTTGAGGTAATTTTTGTCATTGACTGTAAAGCTAAACCTAATCTTATGTACAAAAAGTTATATGTGAAATTTTAGATGTATCATCATCTATAGAAGAGAATCTGAATAATTTCAAACTAATAGAGAAATATAAAATGTGAATGGGCACTTGTATATTAACTATCTATGTTTAAACATGTTGTCATATTTTCTTCAGACTTTTAAAGCCAGTGCTGGAGGTCCCTTTTAAAATTCCCCTTAATCCAATTTCTTTGCTTGTTGCCCCAGAGATAACCATTTTCCCAAGGTTTGTGTGGGGGCAAAACCGTGCAGCACTTGGAGAGGTGCCATTCACAATTGCCCTCTGTGTCCCTAGACAGAGTGTAGAACATGTTTTCTAAACCCTGTACAAATGGTGTCACCGTTTACGTGTTAACAATCATATCACTGGAAATAATACCAGTTTTGTCTCTTTCTTTCCAGTTTGTACATCTCATTTCTTTTCTTCTGCATTGTTCCAAATGCAGTAGGTATGATGTAGAAAAATAGAAGTAATGGTGGGCATTCTTTATTTTATTTATTTATTTTATTGTTAAATTTAATGGGGTGACATTAGTTGGTAACAATTAGATAGTTTTCCGATGTACAAGTCCACATCACATCACCCATGGATCACATTCTTAATCTTGCTTTCTGAAGTTTCACTATTAAAGTTGGCTGAAAATTATTGATAGATAATTCAAAATCTGATTCCTTTCTATTCTAAATTAGCTAAGACTTGTTTTCTTTTTGAAAACAAGAATGAATGTTGAGATTTAGTAACATATTTTTCTTTATTATTTTGTATAATTTTGAGATAAAATGGTTTTTTGCTTTTTTAGTGTGTTAATATGATAGGTATCCTGGATAAAATTTTTAGATTATATATAATTCTTTATTATTATTAAATTTATTGGGGTTACATTGGTTAGTAAAGTTACATATGTTCCAAGTGTACGATTCTATAATACATCAGATGATATGTAATTCTTGTATTCTTAGAATAACCCCTACCTAGTTACATGGTTTGTTTATTTTCATAAATTCCTGAATTAGATTTGCTAATTTAATTTTTTTCTCTTATTATTTTTCTTCCACCCTTTATTGGTTTTTAAGTTAATTGCATTATAGATAGAGAATATCATTAGTATGATAGTATTACTTTGAAATGTTTTTGAGAGGTTTTCTTTATGAGTAATCAGTCTTTGCAAATAAGTGTGTCTCAAAAGATGCAAGTTGTCAGTTCGTTGGATTCTGGGATATATTTATATATATATATTCAAGATTGTGAATGGTGTCAATTATTGTTTTATTTGCTTGATCTACCAATTGCTAATACAGAGGTATTACTTATCTCCTATCATTTTACTTGTTAATTTTGTCAGTTTTAGCTTTATATATTTTAAGGCTAATATGTTAGTTGCATTTAAGTGTGTGGTTATACCCATCATCTAAGTTAAGAGATAAAACATATACTTTTGAAGCCTCCTATATGTCCTCTACTTTCCCCTTAGGTGAATTTATTTATTAATCCCCATGTACTTCTTAACACGTAGGTGTAATATCCGCAAACAGTATATAATATGGTATCCTATAATGTGTGTCTTTCAGCAACTTTTTCTTCCAAAATTATTTGTTAGATTATGTGTATTGGTATATATAGCTCTAGTTTATTCATTTTAAATTTGCATAGTATCACTTTGAGTGAATATATTAGTCAATACTTCTTATCTGTACTGCTATTTGGGAAATTTAACTTTATTCCTATTTTTCGTGGTTTGATACACTGTTTCCATAAGTGTTCTTTTAAACCAGGGTATTCATTCTTTGGGCTTCACTGGGCCACATTTGAAGAAGAAGAATTGTCTTGGGCCACACATAAAATACACTAACACTAACAATAGCTGATGAGCTAAAAAAAAAAAAAGACAAAAAAATCTCATAATGTTTTAAGAAAGTTTACTAGTTTGTGTTGAGCTGCATGCGTCCTGCGGGTTGCAAATTGGACAAGCTTGTTTTAAACCTTTGTGTTCATGTGCAAATTGCTCACTAGGGTTAAACTTTAGAGGAGAATTTCTGGTTTTATTTATGTGCACCTTTAAACTTAATAGATATTGTCAAAATGATCTTTAAATTGATTGTAATAACACTGTCATCAACAGTGTGTGGAATTCTCAATCTTAATCTTCTTGCCAGCAGTTATTGATAGTAGACTTTTTAATATTTCCAAATCTGATGGGTGGCAACTGGTATTCAAACGCAGTTTTAATTTGCATTGTCCAGAGGACCAGTGAGATTGTGTGTCTTCTTATATATTTATTAGCTATTCCATGAAGGTATTGTCCTTCAACTGGTTGCTTTTCTTACTTGTTTCTAGTACTTATTTGTTCTGGATGCTAATCTTTTGTTGGTCATATGCTGTGTAAATATCTTCTCCAAGTATGTGACTTATTGCGTTCTAATGGCATCTTTTAACATACCTAATTTTGGTAATTTTAACATAGCTGGTTTTTTGTTTGCTTGTTCGTTTGTTTTTGAACATTTCGTATTCCAATGTCATGAAGATACTCTAGTGTTCTTCCAAGGTTTTTTTCTGTTATGTTTTTCATTTTTATATTTTTAATTCACTGGAACTGATTTTTGCATGTAGTTTGAAATATGAATATTTTTCTTAAGTCTGGATTTTTAAAAAGAATTTTTTTTTTTTCTGTACAAACTTCAATGCAATCTCAGATCACATATTCAGTTTCCATATGTGCATGTCTCTTTTTACAGACTTTCTTTTCTATCCTATTTCATGGTCTACTTTGTTATCCCTATATCAATGCCAACATTTCTTAATTATGATTCTTTCATATTCTCCTTTTCTTATTTCATGCTACATTTTTAGTTATAAAGTATTTTCTTTTATTTGCAGATCCTTTCCTTGACCATGCCAGAGTTTGTTGGCTCTTGAGCTTTGAATTTCAATGACTGTATTTTACATTTCTAATATTTCTAAATTCTATAATCACCCACTGTTGTCGTATTTGTTTACATAGTATGCCGACACTGTCATTGTTTATAATGGTTGTCATTGTTTTATTTTTGTAAGGATTCTAAGCATTACTAAATATTGTTATTTAATATTTAAAATTTGTTTTGTGTGATTTCATGTTTCAATTGTTTTTGTTGTGTGTTGACTTCATACATATTGACAGTTTGGTTTGAAGGCTCCTGATATATAGGATGCTTTATATATATATATAAAAACAAGTCTTCTCTTCCCCTTTATAATGTCCATTTTGCAGTTGCCTCACCTGGTCTTTATAAGACTGCCAAACCAGAAGTTGGTCTTTGTCTTACAATGGTGTTTTTGGGTTCCCAGCCGAAGGTAGTGATTTAGATGTTGTAGAATCTAGTCATGGGGGAGAGGGATGAACAGGATTGGGAGTTTGTTCTCAATTCCTGTCTATATCCTCCTGTTTAAGCCCCCAGGTCTCAGTGGACAGCAATTTCTAGCCCCTTTTACCACCTGGAAACTCCTACCTGTCTTTTTTCCTAAGCAGCAAGCCTGGCCCTGGTTTCCTGCCCCACAGGGGGCCCTGTCAGCCCCGGTTGCTGTGCAGTAACCAAACTCCAGGCCATCCTGCCAGCCTGTGAAACTGGGGCACAGCAGGTCCAGAGAGGCAGGCCCAAAGCACCACTGCGCTGCTCTGTTCCATGTCTGTTTCTCCAAGATGCTACTGTTTCCATACTCACCTGGGCCTTTAAACTCCCTTGCTTTGTATTTTAGATTCCATTGTTCTGCAGATGTGAGAGGGAACTAAAACAATGTGAATCTGTAACAACTACAAGTCTATTGGGTCACTTTTAACTTTGGAAACACCCCTTACTGTCCTAATGCTTTTCACGTAGCTCCCATATTCATTCTAGTCCATGTTTCCTAGCAGGTAAAAACATGCATTGCACAACTTTGGCGCACCCTCCTCTCTCCCTACCTGCCCACCTTTACCAAGTCCTTACTGGGCCACTTCCTAGCAAGCTTTAAGTTTAAATACGAAGTATTGTGTCTGCCACCTAGTGGCAAGGCATAAGTTCTGTACCTATACCGTACATATTTTTCTGGGTTTTTTTTTTTTTTTTTAAGAACTACATAGATAGAAAGGGGAACATAAGATTTAGGGAGCTTGTATTCCCAGAGTTCTAAACTCCTTAGCATATTCATTTTAATAGAACAGAAAATAAATGCAAGAGAAGATGCAAAGTGAAAAGGAAACTTATCCAAGCATTGGCAGATAGAATTTGATATAATGACTGTTTTGTCCATACTGAGATGTCCATCAAATGACGCCTGGCCCTAAATACATACCTTGAGAATCCAAGGAAAAATAAGAGACATAGCCATGAACTTGCTGCCTTTTGTGTCTATTTTACACCATCACCCTAGGGCGGGGGTGACGATCCTATGGCACGCGTGCCCAAAGTGGCACGCAGAGCAATTATTTTGGCACGCGGAACTGTGGATACCATTTAAAAAATTATTGTTTATGCTCTTATAGACATAAAAATAATCGATACCTCTATCTCACTCGATGGGTTGGCACGCGAGTCAAGCGAGTATACTCTTATTTCATAAACTTTGGCACTCAATCGCCAAAAGGTTCGCCACCCCTGCCCTAGGGCATAAAGACTCAGTTGCTGTTCCAAGCTCATTTTCTGAATATTAAAGGTTATATTGTATTTTTCCTTGTGTAGGATGCCCTCATGTGAAAGACAGCCCTGACTTTTATAACCCAACATTAAGAAATCAATACACGGGGTACTCCCATGTATAAGACGACCCCCAGTTTTTAGTCTAACAATTTTAGACAAAAGTACCATCTTATACATGGAAAAATACAGTAAATATATTCTATCCCCCCTTCATTTATCTTCTTTCCCTGGGCCCTGTTCTTTCTATATTGATTGGTGACATTCCATACTTGTTATTTAAAGCCTCCAAAATGGTATGATCTTCCAAAGCATTTTTCTGCCTTGCTGTCCTTAGAAGTCTAGGTGTGCTAGTAATAAACGTGTGTGTATGTATTTGTGTGTGTGTGTGTGTGTTACTCTTGACATCTGACAAGTTTTGGGTAGAGGGTTCATCCTGGGTCTTCAAAATGGATGAGGCCATGTGGAAGTTACATGAATAATTACTGAATCAATTTATTATGTTCTATGTATATAGAAAGGAGATGATTACAGTAGTTTTCATTTCAGAAAAATGCAAGATTTGACAATAGTTGGGGGAAATTCTATGAATTTAGGAATTACAGCTTTGGCTAGAAACCTATTACATGTATTCATCAGCTATTGCTGTAATAATGTTGCATAACAAAATATGCTAAAATCCCATAGCTTTCAATAACAAGCATTTATTTGCATAGGCTCAACCTGTGGGTCAGCTGAACTAGGTAGGCTGGTCTCTCTCAGGTGGTGCATAAGTTGGACTTGGCTGCTGATTGGGGCTTAAAAGGTTTAGGTCTGCATTGGTTGTCTCTCTCTGGGACTCGCACTGAATAAATAAATAGAGGCTACCCAAGGTATATTCTTCTTTTGTGAAATAGCAGGCATGCAGGAAGCAAGCCAAACTGTGTGCAAGTGAGTGTAAATCCTCTCCTTACATTGTATCAGTTTATATTCCATTAGCTATACATAATAAAGACTCACAAGAAGTGTTCTACATCCGAAGCAGAAAGTGGGGGTGGGAGGAGACAAATATTTGCCAGTCTTCCACACCTACATGTAAAATAATGGAATGAAATCAAATAAAATCTTTTAAAAGGCAAAGGCTTAATGTGTTAATATGGAAGTACAAAGGCTGAAAGCTTCAAAGGCATTTTGAAGATACATGTTCATTTTCTTAATCCGAATTCTTAGTTCAATGCCTGGTTTATGAAGATACTAAACACATGCATGAAAAAGCTGCCAAACATAGTGAAAAACCAGTGGGTTTGGAGAGTTGGGGTTATCACCCATCATTGAATAGTGACAGTTTTATATTTCTGCCTGAGCAAATCCTAAGTGTTCTTGAACAAGGAGAGAGATTGAAAGTTATAATTTCTAAATTCATGGAATTTCTCCCAGCTATTGTCAAATCTTATATTTTTCTGATATGGAAACTAGTCATCTCATTTCTATATGTATCCAGAAAAACATAATAGGTCAATTCATTGATTATTCATGTAACTTCTATATGGCCTAATTCTTTTTGAAGACTCAGGATGAACCTAAGGTTGATGAACACACACACACACACACACACACACACACACACACACACATACACGTACGTTTATTACTACCATACCAAGGTTTCTAAGGGCAGGAAAATGCTTTGGGAGAGGGACAGAAGATTGTTGGAGTTTTGTGGTGTTTAGGGGATTGGCATAAGGGTTTCTACCTGTGAGTAGTGGTTTGTGTGTTTAGAATTTCCTGCTAGTACCAAAGGCTTTTTAATCAGATTGCCCAGATGTGGGGCACAGGGAAAGAGGGAGAGGTGAAGTTTAAAAGCTGTCAACAGTTTCAACATCAAAAAATGAAGTTGGCCTTCTTATTATACTTTTCCCACCATATGAGTGATTGTTGAAGGTCCTCTGACAAAAGAAGTTGCATTGGCATTACAGGTGATGACCCTACTGGCAGCTGTTGACTTTGATATTTCTGACAAGTACCAAGGCGGTTGTGCCTTTTCCAAACAGCACAGTTACTGTGGGCTGCATTGTTGATAGGCTTCTGATGAGGAACCAGACGTAGAGGACCTTCTGTGCACCAAGGCCAGGCTGCACACTTTGTGACAACAGGAAACCCTACGGAGCTAATAGCACAGGTTCATACGTTCATATGCTTATTGTATGCGAGAGTGCACATTTGATTTTATTCTTAGATATCAAAGCCAATTGTCTGTGACTTTGCTTTTTATGACCAGCACCATTTCCATTAGCGTTAGAGATAGTTAAAGTTTCTGCATTTGTTCATAGATGAGTTTGTTTGAATGTATATTCATCTGTCAGTAATTAACATGTTTTGTCAAATGTCATCTTTTATGTACCAGCTCCTTGATTTGGGGCACGTAGTTGTACTACTTATACTGATTTTTCATTTATTCTTTAAACCAAATAACATTTTTGTTTGTTTAAATTGAGTTAACCTTAAAGCTGTGTTTCTCTAATTTTATCGCGTCATAATCAGTTGGAAAACTTGTTAAAGTATCTTCCAGAGTTTGTTATAGGTCTGGGATAGTCATGAGTATTTGCATTTCTAAAAAGTTCCAGATAATGCTGCTAGTCTAGGGAATAAACTCTAACACTATTTTATAACAGTAATATTAGTGAATTCATAGATTTTATGTGCTAGTTTGATTTTTTTTTTCTAAAACATATTATAATGAATATTCAACTGTTAAAATGAAGTCCAGCTGTCTCTTATGAAGTTGTAACTTCACTGGTATGCCTGCAAAGCTTTGGAAAAGTTGAGTATTCTCCAAATATAATTCAGAGTAAGGGTCCTTTCCCTTTAAGACTGAAGGTCTGTACTTGAACATGTCTGTAACAGTGTAAGGCCATGGGTAAATCCAATGAGAGGCATAGACGGTACAAATTAGAATCCATGGGCAGGAATAGAGCCATGGTTCTCATTCATTTTTACTTCTCCAACTGTGTGCTCCATCCACTGCTGCCAGTGTTAGATTGTGTGTGTGTGTGTGTGTGTGTGTAGTAGGGAAGAGCTTGGGTATGTGTACAAATATAAATGAAAACCAGATTTGGCCATAAACTGGTGACTCCAGGCCTGAAAGTCCCCATAGAGAAGATAGATGAGTTATAATCTCATAAATTGATGGCCCCAATTATTAAGACAAACACTGGTCATATTGATCCCAGGCTCATTAAACCTCCCTGTTATTAAAAATATTCCATGTGCTGTTTAAAGAGTTATAGAAAAGATTGATCAAGTTTATAAGTGATACTCGTGATTGGAAGCCAGCAAGCTTCAAGTTCCTGGGGAGTTTGAGTTTTGGTTACATCTGATGCTTACCCACTCATATGAACAACAATAATGAACAGAAACAAGCAGACAAACTCTACAGTGCAAATAGCACAGGTTCTTTGACCTTGAATGACATTGTTGGCACTTATTAGCATGTGGTTTGGGGAAAGTTGTGCAATCTTTGCCCTTCAGTTTCCTCATCTGTAAAATGGGCCTGTTATGATAGGATCTACTTTTAAGTGTGATGTCCGAGCAGTTCCCGAGAAATAGTACTCAGTGTCACTTATACTCAGTAAAAACTACAGGGGGTTACTGTATTGGGTCCATGTTAGTAAGATTGTCATTAATTCTGCCCTTGGTGAATTGAAAAACACAACTTTGTAATTGTGCCTGCCAGAAAGGCTGTTTTGTTGTTGTGAGCTGATTAGAAAGGAATGTTCATGAAACAGAAGGGGTCCTTACCAGTTAGAAAGTACTCGACTGGAAAAAGCTTTATTTTTATGGGGGGAAGTTTCTTATGCATTTTCCCCCAGAATGTTGAATTCTCCCAGTCAGGATCCTTTTTCCATTTTCTGTTTTTCTATATGCATAATGTATTATCTTTTAAAGGATATTCTCAGGGCTCTTTCCTTCCTTCCTTCCTCCTCCTCTTCTTCCTCTCTCCTTCCCATCCATCCATCCATACATCCATTCATAGATTATTTGAATTGGGCTAATGTTAATTTCCATTCGGGCCAATGTGGCTTCAAAGAGACAGGGAAGATTTGCCTATGTCCACTACAAGGCATTTACAAACCCTAACACTGTGGGGGAGGGGACTCTCCTGGAAGATGTTTGGAAACTCCCAACCTAACTTTGACTCATTATTTTGTAACCTGTATATTCTCAGCATTCTCTTGTGAACCCTCATATTGAGCATTCCACTAGTGAGGGCATTAACTTCCTTCTCCTGAATGCTGCCCAGAGTTTCTGTTTTGTCATCCTTGTTAGAACCGAGGGAGTGTTTTCTTGCCTACTGTCACCCTGCGACTGTTGGTAGAACTATTTGTTTAAGGAGGAGATGAATCAAGATTGACTGGGTGTTAGCTTTGCAATGATCTCCTATATCAGTCTGTTAATTAGTCATAACTATATCTGTCACACCCTTACAGGTACATTTTACACAGAATTTATTATTTCAAAATATTTTCTATGTAATTTCTATATAGAAGGTAGATGCTATTCCCAAGGGATATCAGTTTTGCAAGAAGGTTGGTTTAGCTAACCTTCCTTTGCCTACTTCGTAGAGACTGAGAATTGATTAAGGTTTAGCTATCCATCTTTACATGGGTTAGGACTCAACATTTATACAAGACTCAAACTTACTAAGTTGCCTTGTTCTTATTTCACGAATCTAGAGGCTCTCTTGTGACAATATAATATTCTTTGTTTGATATATGAGAAAACTAATATAACCAGAGCAATCTTTTTTCCTATATTGCAATGTTAGATATAGATAAAGTAAATGGCATAAACACAGAGGTTAAAAAAATAACTTTCTGAGATGCTGTGATAGCTCAACAGGTTGAGTGTTTGCCTTTCAACCATGAGATCCAGGGATCGAATCCCAGCCCCTACCCATGCAAACCTATATACTGAACTGCAGTGAAACTGGTAATAGTCAGGATGGTGGTGAAGGTTCTTGCCTCCCATGTGGGAGGTTCTCAGTTCAGTTTCTGCCCTGCACAGCCCCACATCCACCTGTATGGAATGAAACTGGGCCACAATTAATGATGTACAGCTATGGAGACTGCTCTGGGCCCTCCCGCCTTCTCTCTTTCTCTCACCTTCTCTTAAATAATAAAATTAATCTTAAAAAAATAATAAAAAATAAATAAATAAAACCTTTTCTTGAACATCCATGTGATGCCACTTTAATCATAACCCGACTCAATTCCTCTTCTCCTGGGTACCACTTATTATCATGATTTTTGTTAATAGTAATTGCTTTTCCGTTATTGTGTTTTTCATTTATATGTACCTAGGATTAGGATTGATGGGTAAGTAGTATAAGTAGCTTCAACTTTATTAGAAAATGCCTAACATTTTCCATAGTGATTATATGAATTTGCAGTCTTACCACTCATGTATGAGAGTTTCCCTTGGACCACATCTTTACCAACACTCAGTTTTGTTGGACTTTAAGTATTCCTGATTACTAATGAGAATGAGCACCTTTTAATGTATTTATTTGTTACTTATATGTCTTATTTTTAGAGTGCCTATCCCCATTTTTGGCCTATTACTCATTTTTTCTATAATTTTACAGGAATTATTGATTACATATTAATTATTTCACGTAAATTCTTCCACCTTGTGATTTGTCTAGTCTCTCTATTTATGATTCATTTTAATGAAAAGTAGTTCTTAATTTTAATGTTGAGAAATTTGTTTTTTACCATATGTAATACAGTTTGAATTTTAAGTCCTTTCCTATTGTGAGGTTTAAAGAATTATGCTCTATTCTCTTATAAAATAGTCATAGTTTTGTTTTTCTCAATTTAGCTCTGAAATGAGTTAGTATAGATGATTATATGGTATAAAGTTGTGGTTCAGTTTCATGTTTTTCCACACAAATACCCACTTTTCCTAACTGATCACTACTGAAAAGACCATGCTTAGTGGAAAGAATGATCCCCATGCTACTTCTGTGACCATTAATTTATAGTTTCTAGACTCTCTGGTCTATTCTATTAGTATATTTGTTATCCCTGTGTCAGTAGTACACCAATTTAATTATGAGGTAATAATTAAAAAGAATTTTTAATAGTTGTAAGGCAAGTTGTCTTACCTTTTATCTATTTTTTCGGAGTTTCTTGGCTCTTATTTGTATTTTGCACATGCTTCAATATGCGTTTTAGAATGATCTTAATTTCTAACAAAACAAAAACTCTTAGAAGTGTTGGATGGGATTGCATTGAATCTATAGATCAACTGGGGAAAATTAACATCTTAACAATATTGGGTCTTACAAATCATGGCTTTCTCAATATCAGTCTGCGTCTTTTCTTGTAATATATTTTAAGGTAGTGTTTCTAGTTTCTCATGATGTCTTAAATATTTTTGTTAAGGCCTTTTCTAAGTACTTTGTACTTCTAAGGGTACTGTAAATGTTATCTTAAGTTTTCTTTTTAAACTGTTGCTGGTATCAGAATTTTTATGTACTGATTTTATATTCAGCCACCCTACAAAACACATGTTAATTCTAATATTTTATCTACAGAATCTTTTGGCTTTTCTAAATACATAATGGCTTTTATTCTCCTTTGTTGTTGTTGTTGTTGTGTATGTGTAAGTGTAATGTATGTATATGTGATATGTGCATGAGCACATTTTTCTTCTTTTCTTGTCCTTTTTTATCTGCTAGTACCCTTAGGAAAATGATGAATACAACTGGTAGTAAGAGGTATTCTTGTATGCGGAATTTCCTAGGGAAAACATTTAAAAGTATAGTATTTGATGTAGATTTTTTTAAAATTAACATTTTTTTCTTCTTGTTGTATGGTTCTGTAAGTTTTAAGCCATGTATAGAGCCATGTAACCACCACTATAATCAGGATAGAAAACAGTTACATTACCCACAAAATTTCTTTATATGCTGCCCCTTTTTATTCTAACCTTCCCTCATCTCTAACCTCTAGTCACTACTGATCTGATCTGTTCTTCATCCCTATAGTTTTCTCTTTTCCAGATGTCATATAAATGAAAATAATCATAGCATTCTGAGACTGATTTCCTTTACTCTGAACAATGCCTTTGAGATTCATTTATGTTGATGTATGTATTAATAAGTACATTCCTTGTTATTGCTGAGTAGTATTCCATTCTATGGATATACCACAGTTTACTGATTCACCCACTGATTATGTATGTTTTCCAGCTCTGCAGCTTACTCAGATTTTCATTAGTTTCGTTATCTTTAATGAGCAAAATGTACCTACATCATAGGGTTAGTGTAGGGATGAAATGAGTTAACACATATAAAGTACTTAGATAATTCCTGGTTAATATAGTAAGTGATATAATTCATTATTATTATCCCCAATATTCATAATGATTTTGAGGTAGAAAAGAACTTGAAAAATTCAAGGAATAGCAGAAAGCCATTATGTCTAGAGTATCATGAGCAAGGGGGAGACGGAGAGGGTATGTAGGAGCCAGGTCATAAAGGGCCTCAGAGGCTATAGTAGGGAGTTTTGAATTTACTCTCAATGCAGTGGAAAGCCAGGGATGAGACATGGTCTGTTTCATGCCCGTAGCAGATTATTCATGCTGCTTCTATGAGGAGAATGGGTGGAGGTGGTGGTAAAATGAAAACAGGCAACCTTTTTTGGCTACTGCAGTGTCCCAGGTAAAGATGGCGGTGGCTTGGACCATGGAGGTGGTTGTAGGATGGTGAGATTTGATTTGACTAAAGGTATGCTTTGGACATAGAATGCACAGAACTTACTGATGGAGTCACAGCTCAGTGAAACACATTCCCCCTGAGAGCAGCAGTGTGGCTAGTCATCTTTATCCACAGCAGCGTTCCTCTCCAGTGACAGCTTTACCAAAGATTTCCCTCACCCCCTTTTCACTTGAAATGCCTGATCTCTGAAATCCACTTGAGGAAATAGCCTGTGTATTCATGTATTTAAAAATGACATCTTGGGGAAGCCGGGATGGCTTAGTGGGTTAAGCGCTCACTTTGCAGCCCCGGGGACCAAGGATCGAATCGTGGCCCTGGCCCCTGCGGACCCATATGCTGAACTGGGGAGTTCTCCCAGTTCAGTTGTCTCCCTGTCTCTGTATCTCTCTCTCTCTCTCTGTCAAAAAAAAAAAAAGGCATCTAACTGGCATTTTTCTTAACAACCCCATCCATTTGATTTTTTTAAAAAAAGCTTATCCCACAAAAAATGGTCTCCCATAAGATTTTGCTTTGTGGTTCTCTGCAGCCTACTAGTTCCATGCGCCCCCCCCCCACCCCCCCGCCCAATTACCATAGCTAAATAAAATTACCATAGCTGCTTCATGCTTAACCATAGGGGTGATAGTTTTAGTGGTTGGCTAGAGTTTCTGTGTATACTTGAGACCTATTGTTGGAATAAATATTATTAGGCTCAGACTAAAACTGGACCAGACATTTATTTTTGTCCTCTTTTCAACCTCAACTCATCCTAGATTATCTCATTCAAATGACAAAGATCTTGACTTTCTGAAGTGATCTCAAGGTTAAAATCAGCTCTGGGTGCTTGCTTAGCCTTGCATTCAAATGGAGATTTCTTTGGAGGGGAGTGGGGAGGAAGGCAGGGGGGCAGTGTTAAAAATAGATCTCACATAGGAAGTTTTCTTTTATTTCCTGTGTGTCTGCTCTTAATGTGTCTGTATTTGTTCTCTGTGGGGCCTTAACTTCCAACTCCTCCTTAAAGACAAACGCCTAACCCAGTCTTTATCTGGAACACTCATCATGCTTTTCTTTTTCTTTGTTTTTAACCCTATTCTATCTGCTTAATTGGGACCTCCTTATAATTCAAGGTTTGCTAAGTGGAAGGAAATCTCCCTTCTATTCTTAGCTACTTGTCCTGTTTTGTCCCAAAGTTAAATATCTCTTGTCAAGTTAAGTCAAACCGGGCACACAAATTTACTCAGTTTACTTGTAGAAGCAGCTCTGGAATCTTGGAGATGCTCACTTTGAATATTGTGCATAATGTGCTGCTTGGTAACTGACTTCTTTTGTGATCTTACAGAATATCAAGCTGCTATTTTACACTTGAAGAGGGAGCACAAAGAAGAAATTGAAAACTTGCAGGTATATCTCTTTGATTCTCTTGACCTGACTATGTGAGGCTGATTCTTAGTTTTCTTATGTGTTGAAGTAAATATTCCTCTTTGAAGACATATTTGCCTAGATAGCACCTGCAACTTCCAGGTGACTATCCTGGGGATGAAAGCCTTGGACTCTGTTTTTAATAGAATTTAATTCCTATTTTTTTAAAAATAGCACAGATGCATTAGATTAGAAAAATGATTTGATCAGGAAAAAAAGGATGGCTTTATTTCTGAAACAGAAAATAGGATATTTAGACTTTTGCTGCTTATGAGAAGTATTTAAATAGTTATTTTTCCTGTGCACAGTGTATATTATTTTGTTTGGCTCCCTTCCATTCATGTGTTTGTATTTATGTGTTAGCACATGCCTGCAATATGATATCATGCAGATTAAGGCACTTAAGGAAGTGACCCTCCCCAGAAGGAGGAGTTGTGTTGAGCCAGCCATTCATATCCCCAGGGAAATTGCTGACTTGATCCTCTTTGGTGAAGCCCAGAAAGAGAGGTATCCCACCATCTAATTGTTACCCCCTTTTGTTTGGTGTTTGCTGGCAGTGCCTGTTACAGGAAGTTTCGGGGTCTTAATTTAAAATAATATTGAATCAGGCACTGGTTCTAGTTTAATGATAATGGGGGTGACCCCATACCTCAAGAGAAGACAACAGCAAAATTTAAATAAGACTTGGTGCTTAGGGCTAGGCATTTAGTTGCTAATTTATTAAACTTGTGGATCAAATACTCTTCTTTTCAATAAGTGATCATGTGCTTTTGACATAACTGAGACCGTGCATTGGATAATCCATGAAGCCATTACAAATTTAACAAAAAAAAACCGTTAAATAAGTTGTATAGTGAATGAATGTAAGCTGCCCCCTTCCAGCTTGGTTTCAGTAGTTTGGAAGAGGGGGTGAATCCAATACACAAAGAGACAAAAAAAGTGGAAAAGTACCTCTGTCTCCCAGGGGAAAAAGAGGGGTGGAGGCCCTTATCTCCTTTGTTGTGAAATGCTCCACAGAGGCCTCTCTTTATCTTTGTTCTGATGTGCAAAAGATTCTCACCTGTCTCACAGGCACTGAAATGAGATTAATTTAAGGAACAGATTTCTAACAAGGGTAGGGACAGAGTGATTCTGGGAGCAGAAGTTTTGTACAACAGCTCACTGGTAAAAGTTAACACTAGCTTTCCCCCAGTTGTAGACCAGCCCTGGTGAGGACCCTGACCACTCCCTAACCTTCACAGTAACGGCAGGCACTAATTTTTGAGATCTTCCTTGGTGCTGGGTATTGTTTTAGGCACGTTACATGCATTATTTCATGCAGTCTCCACAAAGGTCTTATGATCTTACATCTCGCACTAAGGGGAGGTTGAAGAAGGAAAAGAGAAGAGTAAATGGCAAGGAACAACGTGTATTGGGATCATGATCGGTTAGACCAAGATATGATTAAGAATAGTAAAGGCTAAAATTTTTTCCTAATTGTATC
Organism: Craseonycteris thonglongyai; assembly: GCA_004027555.1. NCBI lineage: Eukaryota > Metazoa > Chordata > Mammalia > Chiroptera > Craseonycteridae > Craseonycteris > Craseonycteris thonglongyai. The sequence continues at coordinate 74,994 of PVKE010001868.1, forward strand.
TTAAGTGTTCTGTATTTCTGAAAGAATTATCTGCCCCTTTAATGCTATTAGTAAACTTAAAACAAGTTATGTAACACATTGTTCAGTGTTCTTTCTAATTCCCTTCCCCCTGTACAAGTCTCCTTGTGATGAGACAACTTGAGTTTAGAGTGTCCTCAGGAATTGGAACCAGGCTGTACAGGAGGTGAGTGGTGGGTAAGTGAGTGAAGCTCACCTATATTTACAACCACTCCCCATCTCACATGACTGCCTGAGCTCTGCCTCCTGTCAGATCAGCAGCAGCATTAGATTCTCACAGGAGAGCAAACCCTATTGTGAAATGCGCATGCGAGAGATCTAGGTTGCACACTCCTTATAAGAATCTGGTGGCTAATGATCTCAGGTGGAGCTGAGGCAGTGATGCTAGTGCTGAGGAGCAGCTGAAAATACAGTTTAACATTAGCAGGGAGGTTTGACTGCACAGAGACCTTAATAAATCAGTTGCTTCCAGACTCATATCAAAAAACCCTATCAGTGAGTGGCAAGTGACAAGCTGCATCTGGTGGCAGGCTTTATAGTGGTGAGTGAGTTCTATGATTATTTCATTATATATTACAATGTAATAATAATAATAATAGAATAAAGTGCACAAAAAATGTAATGTGTTTGAATCATTCTGAAACCATCCCTCCCTTGCCCTCCTTCCCTGGTCTGTGGAAAAATTGTCTTTCACGGAACCTGTCCCTGGTGCCGAAAAGGTTGGGGACCACTGTTCTAGAGGTTCTCCTTTCTGAGGAGGGGTCCTTTTTCAGTTCTACTTGCCTCTGTGGAACAGTGTGTTCAAGTTTTCAGTAACAGTCTGAATGAAGCAGAGTCGAGCACTTGGTCAGATACCTGTTTCAGTGAAAGGATGTAGCTGAGAGTGGTAAATGAAACATCTGTAGGGGGCCCAGTTCTTCATTACAACAGGAGAGAAGCTTGAGCATAGGATTAGTAGGAGTTCTTTGACTCTGTGCTTCCTCAGTTTTGAAAGTTGACCAATAAATAAATAAATAAATAAATAAATAAAAGGAAAGCATATTACTTATCTGGCTTTTGAGCAGGTTTGGATAATTTAAGAATATTGTTTTTGAGCTGCATTTTAAGCAGTTTGGAAGTAGATGCTGTGAAAATGACATTGTTTTTTATCTGTTTTTAACAAATATTCTTTGGGTTATGGGATAGGAGAAAAAGAACTAGCCAATAATGACATTTCCTTCCTGGGGACCTTTTCCTTTTACCACATTTGTCACATGCTTAGCCCTTAATTGAGGGGAACGTTTACTGAGTGATGGCTTTTGGCAGGCCCCTGAATCATTGTGCAGTGCACTCTCATTTCTAACATGATAACGCCCTCTGAGAAATCAACCAGGGATGAATGTCAAACTGGAAATTAACTTACATTGTACCTTGCTGTCCTGAAAAAAAAAACAAAACATATGTTATGTTGGCTTCCAGTAAGATGTATCTGTAGATTTCCATACATTTTCTATCTCTAATTCACCCCATTAGTTCATTTCTAATAGTGCACACATTGCTGTGGAAGCAAATCTGAGTACAAACTATGCTTGAGCTGATACAGCAAAATTGATCAAGACATATAAATCCTGAGCCTTTTCCATTTGTTATGTTCTTTGTTATCAGCACAGTCCATTCAAATCTCTTAATTCCTGGAGCTTGTGGCAAGAGAAGGGAAATAATTTATAAACCAATTAACAAAACTTTCACAAAGATGAAATATAGTGATTTCATCAAACCCTTATGGTATTCCCCTAAGTGCTGATATTAGTATAATTCATTACCGAGATGCCAAAAAGAAGAAAAAAATTTAAATATTGAGAAATATTTCAATTCATTGTTTTATTGTGGATGTATAATACAATATTATGAGCAGATTTCCTGGTTTACTGATGTTTTGAGATGCCTATTAGGCCACTGGATACTTAGAAGCCTATAGATATATGAGGGGGACCCCCTCCCCAAAACAGAAGTATCGTGTTTGCCCATTTCATGATGGGTGATTTACATGAGCAATGTGCAGCATGACAATGCACCTGCCCACACTGCCCTGATTGTTCAGTTTACGACCAAAAATGGCATAACCCCCGAACCCCACCCTCCCTATTCACCTGATCTTGCCTGAGCTGATTTTTCTTTTTTTGTTTCCCTGGATGAAAAAAAGTCTTCAAAGGGAAACATTTGGCCAATGTGGAAGATGTGAAACAAAAAAACAGCAGAACCATTACAAGGTATCAAAACTAATGGGTTCAAAAACTGTTTAGAGCAGTGGAAAAATTGTCTGCATAGGTGTATGACATCAAACTGAGAGTGCTTTGAAGGTGCCTGCAGTTTAAACATAAGAATGAAGACATAATTTTCTATCAATAAATTCCATTTAGGGGGTGGGGGGTCCTCCTTTGTATTTGGAGCCTAATTTTGATGGAAAACCTAAAGCAATGAACTTCCTAGCTGACTTAGCAGCCCAAGAGCCCTTTGTTTCAGCCTCAGGATGCTGTCTTGCCCCACGAAATTCAGACACAACGTCGAGTGGTGGCTGCTGATGTAGAGAATACATTTGTAGAAGGAAGAATATGTAAATTATGCATTTGTGTTATGGAAGCTGATGCTGGTTTTATATGTCTCCTTCATGTGCCATCAGGTTCAGTTCTCCTTACTGTCTTAAACTCTAAACACGAGTCACTTATGTGGGCCAAGATGTTTTTTCTTTTGCAATAGTTTGTACTTTAAGCAAGAGGCTACTATTGAACAGGTGACTTTTTTAATGTTGGCCTATACTTTTTTGACTCTTCATGAAATAGGAGGAAGTTCGGTCTGTTACAACCTGTGAGAAGTGCTTCCTTTTCTTTTTTTTTTTTAATATTTTTATTTATTTATTTTTGACAGAGAGAGAGAGAGAGAGAGACAGAGAGACAGAGAGACAGAGAGAGAACTGAACTGGGGGAGCTCCCAGTTCAGCATATGGTTCTGCACGGCCAGGGCCGGGATTCGATCCTCGGTCCCCGGCGCTGCAAAGTGAGTGCTTAACCCACTGAGCCATCCCGGCTTCCCCCCTTTTCTGCAGACGTACTCTGCTTCCTCACGCAGTAATTCTACAGGATTTGTACAATCCTATACTGTAGGATGAATAATAGGGTACTCAGTTATAATGTACAAGTGTAGGACTAGGTGGTCTGAATTTCCTTCCAATTCTGCAGTTCTGTATTTCTGGCCTGGGCAGAGTGATCCCATGTATCAGCCACAACTCAGTGTAGAAGTCTTCAAGGTCTCCTTTTCCCACATTACCTGCAACGGTACTAGGAAATTAGCCAAAATTTAATGCATAATGGCTGAATGATCTGAGTGTACATTGTTGGAAATTTCTTCATGACTCATAGTATTTTAGTAGAAGGCTATTTTGGAGATAGTAGTAGGAGAGCCACCGAGTTCTTAAATTCATGACATCATCACATACAATCCAAAAATTTTGGTCGGCGGTGTCATTTAAAGTCATGTTTGAATAATTAAAAATGAGTATGTATGTTCTAATTTGCCACAACACTTCTTCACATTTCTTGTTGTCTTATATCTGGGATCCTTTGCTTGTTTATGTTGATTACCTGGCTCTATAGACATCCAAGTTGGTGACTCTGGTATGGAGCATAGAAAGGCTGAGTAAGAATGTCCTCATCCACTTTGTCCACAGTTTCATGAGTACTAAGCAAAAATTCCTTGAGCTTTTTGACCTCTGTGAACTTTTACATGATATCATCACAACCATTTTTCAGGTGAGAAACTGAAGCTCAGAAAGGTTTAAATAATTTGTTTAAGACACACATCCAGTAGGCAGTAGAGACAGGATTCAAACTCAATGAAGCTTCCACATCTGTGCTAATACTCTGCTGTCCTGCCTAGAGTCACATTGTGTGTCTTCTACTGAATGGTTAGTTGACCTCATTACATACGAGGGCAGACCAATAAATTTTGCTGCCACTGTCATATTTTTTTTGTTATGTTAGACATATCTGGATATAACCAGTTCTGTGTGGTCATGTGGCATCTTCCCTCCATCATTCTTTTTTTTCTTTTTTGACTAAAAACTTATTTTATTGTTTGAGAGAAGGTGAAAGAGGGGCGGGGGGAGAGCCCAGAACAGTCTCCATAGTTATACATCATTAATGTGACATGGTTTCACTCCACATAGGTGGATGTGGGGCCAGCATGGTGGGGACCGAACTGGGGCCTCCTGAATGGGAGGTGAGAAGCTTTGCCATGGAGCCATCTAGGTCGGGGGTGGTGAACCTATGGCACGCGTGCCTAAAGTGGCACGCAGAGCAATTATTTTGGCACACGGAGCTGTGAATACCATTTAAAAAAATGATTGTTTATGCTCTTATAGACATAAAAATAATCGATACCTTTATCTCACTGGATGGGTTGGCACGTGAGTTGAGTGAGTATTCTCTTATTTCATAAACTTTGGCACTCAATCGCCAAAAGGTTTGCCACCCCTGATTAGGTGGTTACCAGTTGCACCGCAGTTTAGTGCATGGGGTTTGCACAGGCTGAGGCTGGGAACTGAATCCCAGACCTCGTGATTGTGAGGCAAGTGCTCAACTGCTGAGCTATCCCGGCATCAGGCCCTCCCCTATTCTTGACCCTGCACACACAGATGACACAGATGCTTACATTTTTCACTCAGTGTACATCAAAATAGAAGAGTTTAAACAGCATGCTGTTATTGAATTCTTAATAGCAGAAAAAGCTTCTCCAATTTTTTTTGAAATTTTTGATAAAGGTAAAGACTTCTTAAAGATATATTTCTTTTAAAAGAGATTATTTTATTGTTTTTGAGATAGAGAGAGAGAGACAGAGAGAAGGGAGGGGCGCCCGGAGTATTCTCCATAGTTGTACATCATCAGTTTTTGACATGGTTTTGTTCCACACAGGGGGGCGGAGGCCACACAGGGCAGGAACTGGGTTGGAGGCCTCCTACATGGGAGGCATTCCCGCATGAGCCAGGGGTTAAACTTGGGGGCAAGAACCAAACTGGGGGCCTCTTGCATGAGGCATGCCCTCTAGAGCTGGGGGCCGAACTCAGGTCCTCCTACATGGAAGCTTGCCCCAGCAAAAACTGAACTGGGGGCCTCCCACATACAAAGCACATCCCAGTTCAGCATATGGGTCCATGTGGGCTGCAGCTGGGATTCAATCCTTGGACCCTGGGGCTGCAAAGTAAGTGCTTAACCTGCTGAGCCATCCCAGTTTCCCCATTTCTTAAAGATCTTTGTTGTTGTTTTTTTGACAGAGAGAGAGACAGAGATAAGGGGGAGGGCCCAGAGCAGTGTTCATAGTTGACAGCATTAGTTTTCCATATAGTTTCACTCCACAGGTGGATGCGGGGCTGCGCTGGGCAGGAATTGGGCCAGGAGCCTCCTGCATAGGCTCTGGCAAGACTGAACTGGGGGTATACCCCAGTTCAGCACATGGGTCCACATGGGCTTGGGCTGGGATTCGATCCTCAGGCTCCGGGGCTGCAAAGCGAGTGCTTAACCCACTGAGCCATCCCAGCTTCCCCTTTTAAAGATTTATTTCTATTCTTTGTTCTCTTTTTTTGTTTTTGTTTTTTTGACAGAGAGAGACAGAGACAGAGAGAGACAGAGAGAAGGGGGAGCGCCATTTCTTAAAGATCTTATAGGTGATGAAACTTGGGTCAATTATGACCCTAAGAACAAAAGGCAGTCCATGGAAAACCACCATAAAAAGTCACCTCAGCTGAAAGAATTCAAAACTTAGGCCTTGGCTGGGAAGGACGTGTTGACTATTTTTTTGGTCTGAACACTCTTCCATTTTGATGTGTACCAGTTGAGCAATGTAAGCATCTGTGTGTGCAAGGTCAAGAAGGATGGAGGGGAGATACCATTTGACTATGCAGAATTAGCTATATCCAGATATATCTAATGTAACAACAGAAAAAACAACATTATAGTGGAGGCAAAATTTATCAGCCTGCCCCCCTAGGATGGGCCCACGTGTGATAAATAGCACTTGTTGCTTCTTCTAACAAGTTCAACCTCATGTGGTTTTTAGAATCTAGACTGTGAATTTATTGTGTGTTTGTGTGTATACACGTGTACACATAAGTATGTTTAGACAATTTTACTGTAACTTATACTAGCTTGCTCTCTGTCCTAGTGGAGAAATAACAACAACAATGGTATTTGTCAATCATTTACTACATGCCAGTCTTTACATATGAGGATTAATTGAGTTATTACTCTTAGCCTTTCTATGAGGTGGCAGTCTTAACTTCTAAACTGCCTCTGGAAGTTCTTACACCTGGAAGGCCCTTGCCTAGAGAGTTTTCGTGACATGACCCTGTTTCTGGACTGACCCTTGTCTTTGATCTATCCTCGAGTAAAATATCAGTCCTTAAAAGTGATGGTCCTGAGGAGCAGAATATGCTGAAGAATGAACCTATGTAATGAAGTCAACTAACCATTCACTGGAAGGAATACAGTGTAACTCTAGGCAGGACAGTGGAGCAGGAACATAGATGTGGAAACTTCCTTGAGTTTGAGTCTTCTCTCCACTACCTACTAAATGTGTGTCTTAAACAAATAATTTAAACCTTTCTGAGCTTCAGCTTCTCACCTGACAAGTGGTTGTAATGGTATCATAAGTTGGTTGATCAGACGCTGACTGTAAGCATTGTGATCAGTAAGTATGGGAGTAGAGGGACAGTGGCATGTGGTAGATGACCAATAAATGATGACTGTTGCATTTGTTTTGAGGAGCAGCATGTTTAATTTACTTTGAGTCAGTGGCTTTTGAAGAGTATTGGTATGGTGGTAAAGTGCTTCCAGCATAAACCATGTACCTATCCTATATAAAAGAAAAGCATTCTGTGGTTAGTGTTACATCTAAATGTTCCATAGAGCATTGCTTTTAATATTTTTGTTACAAAAATATGATTTTCTCATTTCCATTACTTTCTGTTAATGAAAATATTAACGCTGCTATGGTTGTGTCAAGGAAATATCTGAGTATGTAAAAATACCTCAAGAGTTTTAGCATAGATTTGTGGGGCCCCAAGTAAGATAATGCATTTCAAAATTATTTTTGCTATACAGGTGAACTTCCCAAAGTATATTTTTAAATCTCTAATTCTGCTCTTTATAGTTTATCTTTCTTTTTGAACTACTAATTGAGGACCTGTCACATTTAAGAGATGTGCTAGGGAATATAACATCATTTACTAGTGATGATGATAATAGCAGCTAACAGTTATTGCATATTACTACTATATAGCAGACACTATATATAGCACATACCCTAGTTTATCTTACTTAGTGGATCCTGGGCTCAGAAGAAATACTGTTTACTTAGGAAAATTAAATTTATACCATAAAGGCTAAATAACAGTCAGTTGAAACTAAATATTTAATATTAGCTAATATTAGACCATATGCTAAGGTTACTGGCATCTTCAAGTTATCTACTTTTAATGTTATTTGTGAATTTCAGATCTTATATCTCAATTAAAAGATTTGTCAAGTGTTAAATCTTGTGATTTCTATAAATGAGTGGCAGTTTCTTTTACTGTCTCTGAAAGCTGTCATAAATATCTCTGTAATACAGTTACACTTATTTTGTTTCAGTACTCTGATACGGCCTCTGTCTGTTGCAGATATACATAATACACATATTAAAAGTATTAATTGTGATAGCTATATTGCATATATATGTGGATTTGTGTGATAAGCAGTCTGGGTATTTTATGGTTATATTAGAAGCCATTCCCCAATCTCACCACTGGAGGTCAGCTTGATCCTTTTTCTCTTAAGTTTTTCTATTAATGGTTGAAGCAGTATTCCAGTTCAGAGCTGTGCTTTAATCATGAAATGTAAAATGCTCTTAGATTATTTCACAGATATGTGTATATCGGTTTGTACTCATAGGCTTAATGCTTAATGTACAATACTTACAGAAGCAGTGTATGTATTTATACTGTATGTACATACGAGTATATAGTCTATGTGACAAAAGACAAAGAGCCACCTAAAAACAAGGCCTTATAAAATTGATCATTTATATTTCTGTAAGAATCAAAAGGAAATCAGAGGTCTCTCTATAACTCATTCATTCATTCATTCACTGTATATTAAGTACTGGGTGTCAGGCACTGTACTAGATGCTGGAGGGAGCAGAGAAGACACAGTCCTTACTCTCTGAAAGCCTGTAGTCCAGTCCGAGAGAGGCAGATAAAGTAGTCACTCAATGAATATAATATGAGTACTGTGGAGAAGTATATAGTATGAGATGCTGTGATAGGATATAATTGAGATTTGGAGGATCAGGAAAGGATAATTTTAGGAAGTGACATCTAATCAGAGGTCTGAGGGTGACGAGGAGTTTGGTAGTTGAAAGACTGCAGAGAGAGGCCAGTGCGACTAGAGTTCAGCAAGTGACAAATAGGAGAAAGGTTGGGGATGAATCTCTGGAATTGTGTATTTCAAATGTTTAAACTGCATCCCAGAAATAAAAAATGCGTTTTATATTGAGACCCAGATTACATGTTTATGTGTGTGTATAAGAAATGATTTCTATTAAACACATCTTATTTTATTTGATCTCCTCTGATATGTTCAGCTTTCTTGTTTAGAAAATGCTGGTGTTAAAGCATAAATTGATTTGCTGTCCCACTAATGGTTCATGGACTGCAGTTTGAAAAACACTGAAGTGGAAGAGGGCAAGAGGACGAAATCTGAAAGGGCTTGTTGGACTTCTTAAGGTTTCTCAATTTCATCTGCAGAACAGTGATAATCTGCTGACTAGTTTTGAGCAGAGGAATGTATGACATGAACAGAGTTGCATTTTTTTTTAAAGATTTATTTTATTGATTTTTAACAGACAGAAACAGAGACAGAGAGAGAGAGACAGAGAGAGAGAGACAGAGAGAAGGGGTAGGGACCAGAGCAGTCTCCATAGTTGACATTAGTTTTCCATATAGTTTCACTCCACAGGTGGGCGCAGGGCTGCACAGGGCAGGAACTGGGCCAGGAACCTCCCACATAGGTCCCAGCAAGAACCGAACTGGGGGCACAGCCCAGTTCAGCATGTGGGTCCACACGGGCCGGGGCCGGGATTCGATCCTTGGTCCCCAGGGCTTCAAAGCGAGCGCTTAACCCACTGAGCCAACCCAGCTTTCCCTGATTTGCATTTTTGAAAGACCTTCTCATGGGACCTGTATTTGCTGCAGATATAAAGATATAAGACCACAATTTAAAGTATTAATTGAGAAAACATAGATTAATTTTTTTTTCTTCAAATTTTGATAGAATTTATAGTTTGAATCATATGAATTTTCTGGTATTTGACCTAATTTGACTTTGAAAACAGCAGTTTCATATGGTTTAACCTACTATAGTCATACCAAAAGGCAAGGAGGTGTAAGTGTGCTGAATTACTGGTACATTTCTCTGAAGTGTTCACTGGGGCCTTAAACAGGAATTGAGAGACTACAGCTGAGAATGTCATGAATCATTGCCAATGGGATAGTGACACTGGTATATTTGATGATAACTCTTCGAATTAGAATTGTTGAAACCTCTCATGACTCTTGTGCCCCTTGTCACTCACAAAATAATCTTGGTGAGCAATTTTGCAGCCTTCAGGTAACCCATGAAAAATAAAATTGCTAAAAATTATTCAACTTAAATTAATATTTCCAGATCTAGTGAGCAGACTGAACACTTGTATGTCATTGATCTTCCTAAATGAGCCCAAACTAATGTTTTACTCCGTTACAAATAAATAATTGTGACCCACTGTTGATCAGTTTGGTCTCTGAAATATTATTTGTATTTTTGTTCCCTCATAGACATTTCATAGGAAAACTTTCACTTCTAGAATTAGAAGTTATAGAGCTGTTATATTGTACAGATACATACACTGAAAAATGATTAGAAGATTAGGAAAGGAAGTAAATTAAGTATCTAAGTAACACTTATTGCATGTCTTTTTGTTAAGCAAATGTCTTATTGAATATTTTCTTTACTTTTCTCATAGATATCTGTAATTTTTTTTTAGGTAAATGAAATTTGAAAACTAAGATATGTCTTGCCACCCATTAATAAATAACCTGGGGGTCTTTTTATTATTTAAAATTTACGGTTGGTCTTGCTGAAAAATTGTGATTGTTACTTCTGATCATATTTTTTTCTACTTCAAACTCAAACTTTTTTTTGTTTGTTTGTTTTGTTCTTTAAGCCACTGTATTGTTGAGTCTGTTACAACAGCTTAGCCTTTTATCCTAGCTAATACAACCATGCAGGTTCCTTTGTACACATTCAGAATAGCTTTACAAATGAACAGTGAGCCATCTTTTTAAAGAACAGCCCTAACCTCCAAGTACTATGTGATAATCAAATAATGAAATCCCTTCCTGTGGCTACTATTCCAAGATTTCTTCATCCTAGTTAAAGACTACTTAACAATTGAAGCAGATCATTTATGTAGAGATCCACTTAGCTTTTATGCTTTCATGCAGTTAATGCAACAAATATTTCACTTTCTAAATGCTGGACGTATATATAGACAGGTTCCTACAGTCATGAGCTTGATTTCTAGTGAGTGTTGTTTGTGGTTTTTTTTTAAGATTTATTTTTATTGTTTTTGACAAAGAGATACAGAGACAGAGAGAAGGGGGAGGGCCCCGAACAGTCTCCATGGTTGCACATCATTGGTTTTTCCACATAGTTTCATTCCACAGGTGGGCGCGGGGCTGCACAGGGCAGGAACTGGGCCGGGGTCTCGCCCTGGTGAGAACCAAACTGGGGGCACTCCCCAGTTCAGCATATGGGTCCACACGGGCCAGGGCCGGGATTTGATCCTCGGTCCCCGGGGCTGCAAAGTGAGCGCTTAACCCACTGAGCCATCCTGGCTTCCCCTGTTTGTTTTTTCTTAAATGTTGTGCTGTTTTGTCTTAACCAGAAAAATCTTCTTTGTAGAATCTGAAACAGGCTAAGAATATAAATAATTACTGAGAGTTACAAAGACTCAAACCACGTGCCTATAATTTAACTATTCCCTTGCTTCACACCCTATGATCTGAAAGTGAAGTAAAGGTTTAGATTCACCTAAGCCCAAAGGAGCACAGGTGGTTTTTGAAGTCATTTGGTGAAAACATAAATTCTTGATAAAAGCATTACACATTTTTAGATTTAGCAAGGTGGACTGTTTCTGAACAATCTTGGCACACATCTAAAAATAACTTTTATATTTTTCACAAATGCCAATTACTTTTGGGGGAGATAATATTCACTAATTATGGATAAAATGTGATATTTTCAGATACTATTTTGGCTGTTTCAAAATAGCAGTGTTCTTTAAGCTTGTAATTTTTGATAAATTATTTGTCTTTGTTTTATCTATAAATATGTAAAAAATATTTAAATAGATGTACCTGTTTTGCTTTCACACTTAATAAAAGTTTTTTTATAGTTGAGACTTAATTTCTGACAATTCTAGAATCTTGAGAAATGGTATATTAAGACAAAGAAACTTATTCATGATCTCAATAATGAGCTGAGAACACTGTTAATACCAATAAGCAAGATTTAATTGTTTTACATCTTACATATTTTACATTTACATATTTTTGAGGCACATCATCTTCTAACTCTCTTACGTAGTGAAACTGTAGTGATTTCCGTGCAGTAAAGAGTTTTTGGTTTTGATATTTCTGGCACATATAAGAACATGGATTCTAATGTTGGTAAATACAGTAGAATATCATTATTTTTGTGTGAAATTCCAACATTCCTGGGTTAGTGGCTCTGTCTTGAAGGGGATTGCCAAAAACAAATGGAAACTCCTTTTCTTTTGCTATAAAGCAATGGTGGACAGGCCCAAAAATGAGGAGGGGAGAAAACAAGATTGCATTACAAATCTGGCAACATCAGCCACACTAGTAAAATCACATCCAATGTTGTTTTATGACTCTGAATTTATGTGAGTGCCCAGGATCAAAGGGCTCGAATCCCACTGGACTACAAGGTCCATAGTTCATGGCAAAAACTCATCAAAAAGAACATTTTAGTCGTTTAAGCTTTTCATTTTAATCAACCACAGCAATAAAAGAGCCTTTAGGTGTCCAAAAACATTTTGCAAGATCAAGAGGTGGTTCTCTCGTTCATAGAAGCAGCTTTCTTATTGGATCCATATAATGCCTGTGGCCTCAGAGTGTCAAAGGGCCACTGCCTCCACATTGTTTGCCCTGGTGGGATGGTTTCTTTGGTTCTTCTGTGTATTATGTGATAATAAATTATGAAGTCTGACGGAAGGACCATAAAATTTTCACACAATCTATCAAGCTATTTCAGCCATTTAAAGTGTGGTCTGTGACAGCAAGCCAGTACTTTGTAATATTTAGACAGAAAGAGAGCCGACGACTGCCGGCCTCTTGACAAGTATCTAGAGAGAGCCCCACACAAGAGAAAGAAACACAGGGCTCGAGAGGCAGACCCAGTCCTAAGTCATAACCCTGACGTTTCCTGTGATTGAGGTTTGGGCGGTCCGTAAACAGGGATGCTGCCTTCACCACAGCAGTATTCAGATTATTGAGGGTAATATTTGTGACGTTACGTGTCCAGCAACAAGAACAGATATGCACTAGGTGTAGATTAGGCATAGAACCAGCCCGAGCCTGCCCTGCATGGTCAACAGGAGACCTTAGTAGGTAAAGGGGAGGGTTGAGCAGAGAGGAACAAATTGATAAGAACTTGTTCGTGAGAATGTGGAGGAGTGAGGTCAGGAACCCTGGAGGCTGAATGCACTCTGGGGAAAAAAGGAAGGGGGGCATTTCTTTTAAGATATGAGGAAAAATTTTTAGAATGAACACCTTGATCTATAATCTACTGGACACCTTTATTCCTTGGCTTATTTTTAATGTTGGCCCATGTGCCTAGGAAAGGAAACTCAGACCCCTACTAGTTTTTCACCTTAGTGCTTTGATAACACCGCTTACCACCTCAGCCTTCTCATTCATCGTTCCCTTTTTGTAAGGTGCCCTCTCCCATTGCTAATACATTTGTCTTTTACTTTAAAAATCCCTTTGCTTGACCGTACTCTTCTTAGAGCTTCCACCCCTCCTCTCACTGGCAAAATTCTCAAATGTTAGTTATGTGTAGCTGGTTCTCCCACCACTTGCTGTTACCACCTCCCTGAAACAGATGAGCCCAGATGCCATAGTGCTGTTACTCCCTTATCAGTTTTCATTGATTCTAGCGTGTTCGTGTTGAAATCCTTGGTCTCCTCCTTCGACATCTCAGACACTGAATTCTCCTGTATCTCCTCCTCCTCGAGTGTGTTTTTCTTTGTTCCTCTTCCCGACTCTTCAGCATCCCCAAATGTGACCTTCTAAAAGGTGGATACCTGACTTTCTATATACGTTGTCTGTTAGAGATTTCACTTATTGCTGTATGTTTATTTCTACGTAAAGGCTTTTCAGACCTCATTATTTGGATGCAAATGTTTTCCTGAGTTGCACCTTAAGGAAAGATTGAGTTTTTGCTGGAAAACCTACCCTGGGAAATATTTTCAGAATCTCAAATTTAAAATTTCCAGAGCCAGAGCATTAAAAATTCTTATAATCCCAGGATTGAAAGGACTTGTCTACTTGTGTCCTTCTAATTTCCCCTCAACCCAATATAAACACAAACCGTCTCTTTTATTCACTGTTCTCTATATGTAACATTCCACTTTTTCACAAAAGTAGATATTCAGGCCAAAAATCTCGGACGCATCTTTGGCAACTCTTGCACCCTCAGCTTCTGCATCCAGTTGATTGCCAAATTACGAGTATAATAATTTTAGCTCACTCCATGGCCCCTTACTACTATCATCCTTTATCACATCTTGCCCCTCTCCCTTATACACCTTTAGTGGCTCACTACTGCCTGTTGAGTTAAGCTCAAAGCCCTCAGCATGGTATTAAAAACCTTCTAAAATCAGATGCAAACTTGCAACTTTAGTTTTCTGTTCCACCATTTGCCTACTTTTCCCTTCACTCTGCCCTTTTCTCCCACTTTGACGCTCACAATCAGCCACTCTACCCTTTGCCAACCCTTTGTGGCTGGCAAGGGTTTCTCATCATACGCAACACCATCTTTGATTTTCCAAGGCTCCCTCTTCTGCAACTTTAGACTCTTTATACCTGATGTAGACACATAGCCGACTCTTTCTCATAGTATAATTATGTCTTCTTTTTTTTTTCTTTCATAGTATAATTATGAAAGTAGAGGTGCCGCCCCTTCTTTACATCACGGTAATACATGCATGAATGCATAATTTAACCATCAGTTGGTTTCCCCTTTTTCTTTCTCTGAAATGGCAATGAGTTCAAATCAAAGCAATTCTACAGGCAGTACTTTTCAAATCCAAAGACATAGGGGAACTATGTTTCCAGAAGGGTTTTAAAAGATACTTATTTATAGTTTATGTTTTTCTATTGGAAAAATGGTGCTGATGGTTTTTTGTTGTCTTCGGTGTTTAGATAGCCCATGGGGAGTGATCGTATGTAGTTTAGGTTAAAGAGTAGGCCCATTTGAATATGTGATAATTTCATTCTATAGATGAGGAATTGAAGGCTGAAAGATCTGATCTTAGAAATAGGCTTAAGGGTTATCATTTTTTTTTCTTTCTCAGTGCCCCTGTAGGAGGCCACATGTCCCCAACAAGGCAGGGGTCCTTATAGCCTAAAAAATTGACCACCCATTGAGATTTATATTCTGGTTACTTGGCAATAATAGAGCCCATGCATATGTAGGCAACTGATAGAGGTACCATGATTGGAAGAAAGGTCTTGTCCCAACCCAGTGCTCTATTACTTTAGCCATGTGGAGATTGCTGTGCCAAAAATGGAAAGAGTGTTTCCAGCAATTAAGTGATGTGCAGGAAACTTGTCATGCAGCCCATTATGGTTGGCGGTACTGAGTATATGTTACCTGAGGTTTAAAATGACATGTTTAAAACCACAGTCTTTTAGTTAGACACACAAACAAAATTATACATGGTGTTTTTTTTGTTTTGTTTTGTTGTTTGTTTTGTTTTAGGAACATATAGAATTATTGGAAGAAAATAGGACTACCTCTTCCAAATATTTAATTGAATCTCAATGTTGTTGCTTTTAAGTTCACATGCATTTGTCTAATACATGTTTTTCCTTTCTTATTTTTTTTTCTCTGCAAGATTAAGAATTGCTTCCAGGGTTTATAAATAGGAGCTTGAAAGATTATGCTATAATTCTCAGATGGTATTTTCTAGATTTGTGAGATATAGAGTCATGTCCAGACTGACTCTCTTCTGTTGTGACCTCGACTCCAACATTGGACTGCCACAGCATCACTCACTCTTTGCTTATTAGCAAGCTAATTGCCTTTTAAAAAAAAAAAGTGGAGAGACAGAGAAGTTAGGCTGCCAGCTGTCAGGAATACCTCTTGGAGCAATTTTACAGTTTTCTTCCCAAACCTGCAACCAAGCAAAGACCATTATTGAGAAGTTGTGAATGTTGCTAGGGGGGTTTTCATAGTACAACCCCCCCCCCACACACACACAATCAGCTTTAAAACCAATCATACCCAGAAAAAGAAAGACAAATCTTTCCTTCTTTATGAGCCCCAATTTTTAGTACTGAACGGTTCAATGTTTTTCTCATGACTACATCATGTTTGGATTTCATTCTACACTTTTATTCTTACCTGTGCTACATTTATATGAAAATCTAAAAAACACATGAAAGAAAAATATTTTAAAAAAGAAAGTGATTTGGAAGAAAATAGACAGTTGCTTTTATATTTGGCAACCACAGTTGAGATTGGGGTATGTTTAAAAGAGTAAATTTGGACCAAGAAAAATGATCTTCACGCCAGTTTTCATAAAAATCAAAATTCTTTTCTTTCAAACACTCAACCATTCTAATCTGTTTCATATGTGTATTAATATTATACTCAAGGACATGCAATCAGAAAGCCTTTTGCTCTTTGCAGTGACGGAAAGGTGATGGTCCAACACTGAGATTCCTAGTAATCTAAATATTTAGAGTGTAAGTAGTTCGTAATTATTGAGAATGGATGACTGGCATGGAGACTCAAGTCTGTTCATTTTTTCATGAAGGGGGCATGACACAAAACTGGCACATATAAACTCTTGTAGTGAAAGCAGCGTGTTGTCGATATGAAACACTACAGCAGTTATGTAGTGATATAGACATTATATAGTTGGCC